>JAPYYD010005894.1:0-11654 GCA_028551405.1 Uromys caudimaculatus | reverse complement strand
AGTTTCGGAGTCTTTCTGTTCCCGGGTTCTCAGGCCCGGGATCCCGGCAGATCCGGGCGGGTCTGGGCGAGAGGTGCTGCTCCCCTCAACCCCACTCACGGTCCTTCCAAGTTCTTGTGAGATTTCCTTTCTATGGTGCTCCTTGGCTACTGACTCCTGGTGTCCCAGGTAGAGGTTTCCCCCTTTCTATGGTGCTCGTTGGCTACCGAGTTCTGGTGTCCCAGGCAGAGGTTTCCCCCTTTCTACGGTGCTCCTTGGCTACCGAGTCCTGGTGTCCCAGGCAGAGGTTTCCCCCTCTCTATGGTGCTCGTTGGCTACCGACTCCTGGTGTTCCAGGCAGAGGTTTCCCCCTGCAAGTGAGATCGGGAAGTTTCGGAGTCTTTCTGTTCCCGGGTTCTCAGGCCCGGGATCCCGGCAGATCCGGGCGGGTCTGGGCGAGAGGTGCTGCTCCCCTCAACCCCACTCACGGTCCTTCCAAGTTCCTGTGAGGCTTCCTCTCTACGGCGCTCCTTGGCTACCTAGTCCTGGTGTGATAGTAAAACTTTCAGTTTTCTTGCACCTACTTATTTAAAAAGTTTAATTTATAAATTAGGCATACTAACAATAATAACTAATTAATAAATAGGACAATAATAGTAATTTACTATGATAGAAGTTATTTAAAATATATGAATTCATTGTTTACTTCTGAAATTTTCCATTTAATAGTTTTGGATCTTGCTTGGTTATAAGTAACTAAAACATTCAAAAGTCAAGTGTTCAGAAGGAGGGACTCCTGAATTTATTCTTACTAACTTCACTCATCAGCCCAAAGTTACAAATGTATCTTCTCCCCAGGGTCTCCATTAACACATATGGGCCTTGGGTAAAAAGTTAACATCAAACACTATATACATCAACCAATATATGTCCTGTGTTATCTGCCTTCATGACAAGCTTGAAGGTCCAAAATGAAACAAAATTCTCAGCCTCCCATGAATCCTCAAGCAGAGCAAAGAAGGGTGAGGGAAAAGTGCCCCACTTCTACTTGCTGCTGCCCTGTCTCTGTGATCCCAACTTCAGGCTCCATCTTGCAGCCTTCTTGAGGCCTAGGAGCTGTATATAATTTACATGCTCCAAAGCACCCACCCTAGAAAGAAGTGCGGGGAAACCCTAGAAATACATTCCTGGTCATTTGGCCAAGGAAATCTGGGATCACAAGTACATGAAGTGCAACTTAGAAAATGTGACTAGCCTGAGTTCAGGTAGCCTCCGGAAGTTAATCAGACCTGGTTCTGGAAAACAACACTCTGCTGCCAATGCTGGGGTGGCACTCACTTTTTCAATATGGAGGTGTAAGAAAATAGAGTATATAGGGACCTTGGTACCATCGAGAGTGGTAGCCATTTCAACATACACCTCATAAATAAGGTTTTCTACTTGATCTAGCTCAACTTGGGGGAGCTATAGAGAATAGGAAGTCTACTGTAGTGGAAAGTACCTGAGATTTGGAGCAAAAGATATCTGGATTCTAGATATGTTTCTTAAGCATTTGTAGTGTATCTGGCTTGGAACTAGATCCTAAGGTAGAAAAAAATACAGACAAAAATCAACAAAAATTCTGGAATGGGGAAACAGAGAGTCACACAAAAAAAGACAACACGGTGTGTTCAAAGATGCTTCGGCCACTGTATTCTAACAAATAAGGAGAGTTCTCCGCAGTAAAGAATAACTCAGAGCAAAAGAAGTTCACAAAGTTCCACAGAGGTAATTTTGAATGTGTATTTCAACTGTGTTGTGTAATGGTTCACAAGGGGAACAAAGCAGTCCTAGGGACAAAGAAGTGTGCCTACAGGTAGAAGCATAAGACCTAACTTTCATTTGATAATTAACTTTGTTATTTGATTGTTTAGTGACTTTGGAGTAAATTACTTAATCTCTCTCTTTCTCTCAAACAAAAAAAAAACCTTTCAGTTTTCCTATATCTTAAAATACATTTAATTTACTCATATCTTTGCATATATCAACTAATTTGATACATACTTTATTTTGAAAAATTTAAAAATAGCATTCTGTCTTACAGTATCTATACTGAGACCTTTCTTAATTTTGTGATTTAAATTGATGTTTGTGTGTGTGTGTGTGTGTGTGTGTGTGTGTGTGTGTGTGTGTAAGTTAGTTTATTTTGTCTCTGATAAAATCTCACTTGTAATTTGTTTAAAGTTTCATAGTATTTCATGTATATCAAGTTTAATATTTTCTAGAATTTAGCATACATTTCTCTTTAACTGTGTTGGGTTTAGTATTTTAGTTTCCACAAAGTAGTTTTTCAATATTGTTCTTTAAGTGACTAATAACATAGGAGTTTTACATAGTACTTAACCATCATTAGAAAACTATATGAATTTTTTTTTTGTATTTGTTTTTATTTTCTCAAGAAATATCTTTGTTTTAGTTGGTAGAGGTAATAGATAAAGCATAAAGATTCTTGTACACTATGATTCCTGTGTCCTTATCACTTACACTTGTGTAGCTATTTCTTCTAAATTGAAACATTTTGTACTGAAAGAAGATTTATTAAGATTTGAAAGGTAAAGAAAAAACAAACAAAGAAAGAAACAACAACAACAAAATAATTCTTAGGAAGCTCGTGAAATTTAGATTTACAATTACCTGCTACCAAATTTTATGAACAGTAACTATTGACAGAAGACTCTTTCCCCAGCTGAGCTCCATGTAAGCTGTTCAGAAATCAGGAGATGCTTTTTTCCAAAGGAATTATACACTTTGTTAAGTGACACAATGCTTTTTTAGTCCTCCATGTTTTCTTATAAATAACTGTTCATTGTTAGTCCTGTGATTAACCAAGTAAACTCAGTGGTTCACTAAATAAGACTTGAATGGAATTATTTCAGGGTGGAGTTGCTGATGTTCTTTCTCTGTTGAATAGACATTTCTTGGTATTTCCTCAAAGGGAGAAATACAAAATATGCACAAATTTATGTATCATTATGAAAGGTTCTTGAACATTGAATGCAAAAAATTCTGTTTAATAATATATTATTATAATCATATATATATATATATATATAATCTTATAAACATTGCACTTATTCAACTAGGCCACATCTGATCAATATTCACTTATGTATTTCTTTGTTAGTTTAATTTTATGTTTTGAGACAAGGTTTCACAATATAGCCCTACTTGTCCTGTAATTTATCATATAGCGCATGATGTCCTTGAACATATGGTGATATTCTTGCCTTAGGCTCCAAAGTGGTGAAATTACAGGTGCCTATCATGATGTATATCTCTCTCTCTATTTCTATCTTTATCTCTATGTATGTGTGTGTGTGTGTGTGTGTGTGTGTGTATATATATATATATATATATATATATATATATATATATACATGCATATGCATATACATATATTAACTGATTTATTGTTTTCTTTATTTTTGTAAGATCTCAACCATTCTCCCTCAGCTTCTATGGCAAGTGAGTTTTTTCAAAAGTACAGTTTTCTCCAGATAGATGAATAAAGGGAAGTCAAGTAAGCCAGTAAGAAACATCCTTCCATGGCCTCTGCATCAGCTCCTGCTTCCTCACCTGCTTGAGTTCCAGTCCTGTCTTCCTCTGGTGATGCACAGCAGCATGAAAGTGTAAGCTGAATAAACCCTTTCCTCCTCACCTTGCTTCTTGGTCATGATGTTTGTGCAGGAATAGAAACCCTGACTAAGACATCCTCCCTACAATGCCTAACACATACACCCTTTTACATTCTCTGGAACTTTCCAAAATGTGGTATACAGTATTGGACCTTAAAGATGCTCTCTTCTGTCTACTCCTAGCACCCAAAAGCCAGCTTCTATTCACCTTTGAATGTCATGTTCATAACAAAGGATTCAATGTATAATTTACTTGAACATATCGACCATAGATAATCAAGAATTTGCCTACCAGCTTCAACAAGGCCCTACAGTAGGACCTGGGTGAGTATGAATGGAACATCCCAGACCACCCTTCTTTAATACATAGATGGCCTTTGGGTGGCAGTAGAGACCCTGGGAGAATGCCCAAAAAGCAAACAAGAGATACTAGTGACTCTAGGTAATCTGGGATATGGAGCATCTGCCAAAAAGGTCCAGCTATGTCAACAAAAGATAGCATACTTGGGTTGCATTCTGAAAGGGGGACAATGCTGACTGACAGAGGCCTGGAAAGAGACTATTCTGAAAATCAGAATGGCAATCTCCAAACAGGAGGTCCAGGAGTTCCTTGGGTCATCAGGTTTCTGCTGATTAAGCAGAAACTGGCTAAGATCCTCTATGAAGTCACTAAAGCAAAGCCTTTTAAATGAACAGAAGCTCAAGAGGACTCTTTCAATGGACTCAGTTTTTACTGATGGCTCCTGCCTCTTTCCAGCACCAGGATATTGTGGCACCTCTCTGCAACTGTGGCAAGATCCTGAGCCAAGTACATCGGCTCAGAAAAGGACTTGTCTGACCAACCCATACCAGATGCTGAGGTCACATAGGATACTGATAGTAGCAGCTGCACGTGTAATGAATAGAGGGCAAATGTGGTGTCTGAATCTGGGACTGTGTTGGCCTTAGGCCTACCTTCCAGTACTTGGGCCTAACAAGCAGAGCAGAATTAATTGCCCTGACCAAAGTTCTCAACTTGGGCAAAGATAACCAGGTTAATATTTATACTTATAATAGATAAGCTTTTACCACTGCCTATGTTCATGGGGCCATCTATCAAAACAGTGGACTGCTTATAGTAGAAGGAAAGACTACCAAAAAGAAACAAGTAATTTTAGACTTATCGCAAGTCTGCTGGTTATCCAAAAAGTTGGCAATTATTCGTTGCCACCACCACCAAAAGGCAACTAACAAGTAGGCCAGAGGTGATCAAAATACAATTGCAGCAGCAAAGGATGCCACCCTTAACCCTGTTACAATGCTGGCCCTTAGACTGCCGGATCCTGTGCCACCTACTCCACCAGGAAAACACAAAAACAAACAAACAACAACAACAACAACAACAACAATTTAAAAAAAAACCTAAATATTCTATAGAGGGCATTGTTACATCAAATCAAAACTGCCTATGTCTCACAAGCCTGGACATTGGAGGCTCACTGAAGATGGCAGATTGATCATGCCTGAGGACCTCCCTAGGAAATAGCTTCAACATCTCCACCAGACTACCCACCTGGGTTTGAGGAAAATAGATGATCTTATTTGACATGCAGACTTAAAGATTATTCACTTAAAATCTTTAGAGAAACAAATTGCCTCCAAATACCACACTTGCAAACTCACCAATGTGGACCACCAACACAAAGAATGATGCTCCAGAAAGAGAGGCACCAGACTGGGTGCCCAATAGATATAAATATTTGTTAGTATTTGTAGATACTTTTTCAGGATGGATTGAATCTTTCCCTATTGAACATGAGATGGCACAAACAGTGGTCAGAAAGATTCTAAAAGATATCCTTACCAGGTATGGAATTCCTGTTCTCCTGAGCTCTGATAATGGACCTGTCTTCACTGCTCAAGTAGCACAGAGAATGGCCAAAGGTATAGGGAGGTTCAAAAATTGCACTGTGCTTACAGGGCCCAAAGCTCATGACAGGTAGAGAGGATGAATAGAACTCTAAAACAGACCCTTACTAAATTAACCATAGAGCCTGCTGGGGACTGGGTAGCTCTCCTTCTCTTCATTCTTATATAGGGTCTGAAACACTCCTCATATCTTGGGAATAACCTCTTTTGAAATTGTATATGGAAGACCTCCACCCATACTTCCTAACTTAAGAGCTGACATCTTTACTGAAATTGCTGACAAATATGTTCTTGATTCTCTCAAGACTTTTGTCCACACCCAAAGGGAGATTTGCCCTAGATAAAGGCAAACTAAAAATCTGATCCTCCACCTATGCAGCACAATTGATGGCCTGGTGACTGAGTGTTCATTAAGAGATATCAAAAGCAATCCTTGGAGCTATGTTGGAAAGGACTATACATAGTTGTGCTGACCACTCCCACTGCTCTCAAAGTTGATGGGAATCACTACTTAAATTCATCACACACAAACTTGTCGGCCAACCCTCATCCAGATTCAGAAAATATCACATCCAAATGGCATACCCTCAAGGACAAAGACAATTCTTTAAAACTCAAGCTGCAAGGCCTATACTTTTTATGCCCTTATTTTTAACTACTGGCACTTTTTTCAAAAACAACCCTCAGCAGCCTTACAATTTGACTTGGGTCCATAGTGATGTTTCCACAGGAGATGTGCTCAAATACCAGCACAAAATTCCTCCTATAGGGACCTGGTTCCTCTATTTACCTTTTGAATTGCAGGACGTGTTGTCAATCAGCTTGGCTGGCGAACTTATAAGACAACATTACTTTTATGTCTGCCCAGTGCAGACATGTGGACAAAAACTGGATAAAGAAATGTGGGGGCTCTGACTACTATTTTGAAGGCTCATGGGATTGTGTGAGCGCTGGGGATATTTGGTGGATAGCACCTATGAAAGATGACCTCATTCAGGTAAACCTAGCTAAAAACTCAAAAGTCTGGAAAGGATCCTCCTGTGGGCAGGATCTTAAAAAGCCATGTAATCCTATACTCATTCAGTTTACCCAGAAAGGGAAGGACACATCTGGATGGGAGTAAAGAAGAACTTGGGGCCTTAAAATATATGATGATTGGGGAGGACCAAACCCAGGGGAACATTTTATCTTCTGTCTTGTTAAAGAACCATGGTTTACTATGTGCAACTGGGTCCAAATCCAGTGTTGGCCCCACCAAGAAGTCCACCAACCCATGCCACAATGCTCACTGATACTATGAAGTCTAACTGAAACCCAATGACAGTGTCCTCTGATGTCAAGACAAAAAAGGACTTCCAGAATGATGAGAAACCTATTCTTCTTCTCCTATTAAAAGCCACCTACGAAGTACTAAATGCCACCCATAATGAACTTACTTTGGATTGCTGGCTTTGTTTAAGTGTTAAACACTCTTACTATGATGGTATTACTTATAATGTCTCAGTTACTGAATCAACAGAAGCAAGCAACTATAGATGGCAACAAGCAGGCCCTAGTCAAAATACATTGCAATTAGTAAAAGGATAAGGGTTATATATAGGCCAATAAGTATACCAAGAATATTCCTGCCATTATATTCAGACTCTTTCTTGGGATTGGGCCTGCTTGACTGGCCTAACCCCATGCATTGACATGGAAGCACTTAATGCCTACTCTGACTTCTGTGTTCTGGTTCAGTTGGTTGCCATGGTGACTTATCATTCAGGAGAAAATGTTTTCAACCACTTTACTGCTAGCCCTCATAATAGATTTAAGAGAAAACATATTATTGCCATTGTTTTGTCTACCTTCCTAGGCATCAGTATAGCAGTAGCTACAGAAACAAGAGGCATAGCCTTAGTATTACAGGGTGTCCACTATCATTCCTTGTGAGAAGCTACTGATGGGAACATCCAAATATTTAAAAAATCAATGGCAGGTCTAGAAAAATCTGTTTCCTCCCCAGATGAAATGGTTTTGCAAAATCAAATGGGCTTGGATCTACTCTTTATTCAGCAAGGAGGGCTAGTATGGCCCTTGGAAAAAGAATGCTGTATATATTGTGACTATACAAGTGTTAGAGATAACATGGCTGAGTTAAGGAAAAGATTACAAGCCAGAAAGCTAGAGAAATAACAATATAAAGGATGGTATTTTATACTATTCAATGGGTTCCCTTGGCTAACTAGCTTGATATCCTTTTTGGCTGGCCCACTCTTTATACTGCTCCTGTTACTCACTTTTGGGTCCTGCATTTCTAATAGACTGGTTAACTTTGTCAAAGACCAAGTCAATGCTGTGCAGCCCTTGGTCTTATGTCTCAATATCAACCATTAGAACTTGAGAACATAGATACTGAGGTCCAATGATTGGGTCCTCTTAGGTACTTGTGAGGAGGGGAATGAAGGACAGAGCCTAAATGTAAGGCCTAGCTGAACATTATACAAACTGCAGTTTGCTTTCAGACTTTGTTTTATAATTAACTTGCCCTCTGAATGAAATCAGTTACTGGAAAAACCTCAAATTCTTCTAAGAACCATGTCACCCTGGCAACAATCACAATTCCCCTGGGCAAAGAGCCACTCCATTCCTAGCAACAACCAATCAGTACTTAAGGGAAAAGTACCTAATATCTTAAAGTAGATTGATTAAGCTAGCAACCATTGTTCATATCCAGCTGAAATCATTACTAGCCAATAGAAGTATCCCAAGCAAATATCAACCAATCAAGTAGCTGCCAAGTTAGAAAGTCCCTCAGCTTGCAACCATGATAAACAAGCAAGGCTTGTACCAGCTCATCATTTCCTCAGCTTCCACTATGCTGGATAGGTTGGAGGGTCTGAGTTCTAGCTTGAATAAAGAATCTGTTTTTGCATACCAATTGGACTACTGGTGGTCCATTCTGGTGGACAATTGGTGGTCTCTGGTGGTCTGTGGGGACCTTGAGATATGTGCATAACAGTTCATCCTCATATTGATCTGACAATAGAGAATAATTTCTAAATAACTCATGAGTCTAGTCTTTTCATCTTTTTCTCTTTCCAAAATTAGTTTTCATACCTCTGTCTCTGTATTCTCTTTTGAAAATTTCAACAAAAGAATGGAAATATAGTTTTCACTTTGTGTCAGTGCTGTAATTTCTTTTTCTCTCTTTCTTTATCTCTCTCTAAAGAGAAGAGGCTGTTTTGTTCTTTGATATAGGCTTTTACTTCATACACCTGGATGCCATGGTACTCACAGCATATCCTCAGCTGAATATGAATTAGGTAGAATATTCTTGTATCAGCTCCCTGAATGATCAGGTTATAGTAGTGGACCACCATACCTGAACAATATCCTATTTCAATAATTTTCTTTAAATTCATATTTTTTTTACCATGTTCATTTAGAATATGAATTTCTTCTCTGAGTAAATGTAAAAACATTTTTAAATGATAGAAAAAACCCATTGGGGCAAATTATTAGGAAAACTATGTCAATGAAATGGAGTAATATATTTTAGAATAAATTCATCCCTTACATTAGGGTTCTCTAACAATTTTTCCTTGAATGTGAAATTCTACTTTTTATCACATTAGGGACCAGATTACTGTATTTGAGAGAAATATAACAAAAAATTTATTATTTTCCCTCTGTAATAGAGATCTCTAGATGAATGAAAGAAATTGAAGAGATTCCCCACCCCAGAACATGAGTTTCAAATTGATAGTAATATGAAGATATTGATAGCAATTGTCTTCCATTATAAATCACAACATGATAAGAAAAATCAATGTTTATGGACTTTTCATTTTCATAAACTATTATAATGAGTGGCTAAATTACTTTTTGCTACCTATTTCAAACCAGCCCATTATATTTATATCTCATTTTTATATTTTTATTATCAATTCCCTTCAAGATCTCCAGCCAATGATTCCTGTTTACGTTCTGATGTTTTGCTTGTGTAATTGATTTAGCCATAAAAGGTAGTTTCATTTCTTTGATTTATGCTCAATTTTAGTGTTTCTTTTCAAAATTAATTACTTTTTTTGTTTTACATCTTGATAAGTTTCCCTTTTCTCCTATAAGTCCCTACCCCTGAACCCATCTATTTCTCTAAAGAATATCAACTAGTCATGGCATATCAATTTGCTTTAAGACTAGGCAACTTCACCCCTATGAAGGCTAAAGGAGACATCCCAGTAGGATAGAGACTGAAGGCAGGTAACAGAGTCAGAGATAAACCCTGTTCCCATTTCTAGGAGTCCTACAAGCAGATCAAGATACATAACTGTAACAAATATGCATAGGGCCTAGGTTAGTTCCATTCAATCTCCCTGGTTGTTCAGTCCTTTGAGCCCATCTGAGTCCATGTTAATTGACTCTTTTTGCTTTCTTGTAGTGTCTTTCACCACTCTGGATCCTAAAATCCTTCCTCCTCTGCTTCAGTAGGATTCCCCAATCTCTGCATAGTGTGTGGCTATGGGTCTCTATATCTGTGTCCATCAGTTGCTCGGTAAAGCTTCTCTGATGACAATTAGACTAGGCACCAATGTATGAATAGAGCAGAATATCATTAGAAATTGTGCTAGGATTATTTATTTATTTATTTTTGTCATTCATATATGTTTCTAGTCTAGGTCTCTGGGTTATCCAGCTTCTGTATCATGACTATGGATGCAGTGTCAGGTGTGGACTCCATCTCATGGCATTGGTCACAAACTGAACCATTCATCATTTGGTCACTACAACAATTTCTACACCACTTTTATTCTAGCACAACTGGTAGGCAAGATAAACTGTAGGTCAAAAGTTTTGTGGCTAGGTTGGTGTCTAATCATTCAACTGTAAGTTTTACCTCCATATGCCCCATTGCTAAGAGTTGTAGTTAGGGCCGCCCTCATAGATCCTGAGAATTTCCATTGCACCAGGATTCTAGCTTGTTCCAAAGACGCACCTCCCCATTCCAGTTGACTATCTAAGTACTTTCTCCCTCAGTCCTCCCTTGACATTTTCTCTCCTGTTCCCATCCCCAACGCCATCCATACTCCTCCCACATTTACCTTCCCTGTTGTCTTAGGGTTTTACTGCTGTGAATATACACCAAGACCAAGACAACATTATAAGGACAATATTTAATTGGGGCTAGCTTACTTGTTTAGAGGTTCATTCCATTATCATCAAGGCAGGAGCTTGGCAGCATCTAGGCAGGCATGGTGCAGACACATCTGAGAGTTCTACATCTTCATCTGAAGGCTGCTAGTGGAAGACTGGCTTCTAGGCAGCTAGGATGAAGGTCTTATAACCCACTCCCACAGAGACACACCTACTCCAACAGTGCCACACCTACTCCAAAAAGCCCACACCACCAAAGAATGCCACTCTCTGGGGCAAACATATACAAACCATCACACCTGTCTATTCTACTTTTTCTTCAAAATGAAATTGATGCATTTCCCAGTACTCCTTGTTACTTAGTATCAGGAGCCATAATGGGACAAGCTAATAACTAGCAGGTGATCTTACTGAGATGGCCTTCTTGAGATTATTATATAATTTCTGACAGGTTCACCCTTAGATAGCAAGACTGTAAGGGATTCATTGTAGGAAAGAGTCCTGCTATTAATATGCTTTTCCTGTTAGTATTAAACATATATGACAATCACTAAGTAATAGCACACTCCTTTGGAGCAGATCTCTGCAGATCCATGAAGATGTCTTGTAGTGATGCTATAT
The DNA here is from genome assembly GCA_028551405.1 of Uromys caudimaculatus. Classification (NCBI taxonomy): domain Eukaryota; kingdom Metazoa; phylum Chordata; class Mammalia; order Rodentia; family Muridae; genus Uromys; species Uromys caudimaculatus. The sequence goes on along the minus strand of JAPYYD010005894.1, from coordinate 336 downwards.
AGACAAGTAGATGACTTAAATCTGATCCTATAACAATCCCAAAAATTATATCTGTGATTATTAAGCTTTTTTATAGTTTGACTGCTATAAGTTCCTTTTCTGATAATCAAAATTGCAATGAGAACTCTGCCAGTCTCCCAAGATAGTAACCAGACTTTCTCCTTCTCAGAGCACATTCCAAGAGGTTGTAAAACAACTGAAGGTCACCACATAAACAAACTCAAAGAAAAAAACCACATGATCATCTCCTTAGATGCTGAAAAAGCATTTGACAAAATTCAACATCCCTTCATGATGAAAGTCTTGGAAAGATCAGGAATTCAAGGCCCATACCTA
>JAPYYD010005893.1:0-11659 GCA_028551405.1 Uromys caudimaculatus | reverse complement strand
AAAAAAAAAAAAAAAAAGACAAAGATCAGTCCAGAACAGACCAGCACAGAGATGCTCAGTTAATCTATGACAAAAAGCCAAAGGCAATGCAGTGGGAAAGGATAATGTCCTCAGCAGATGTTTCCGGGACATTAGACCATCTCCACATATTCGCACACAAGAAAAAATATGGGACCCAACCTACTTTACACTTTACATAAAACCAAGGGCAGGAAAGATGGCTCAGCAGGTAAAGGTGTCTACTGCCAAGACTGAGGACATACATGCTCACATATGCACACACACTAAATAAATTAAATAAAAAAGTAAATGAGTAAAAACTAAAACAAATAAGTAAAATTGGGTCATAGACTGAAATTAGAAATGATAGCACTTTTAGCCAGGTGTGGTGGCACACACCTTTAATACTAGTACTGTGGAGGCAGAGGCAGGTGGACCTCTGTAAGTTTGAGGCCAGCCTGATCTACAAAACAAGTTCCATGTCTGCCAGGGCTACATAGAGAAACCCTGTCTCGAAAAACCAAAACAAACAGAACAATAACAAAAACTTTCAAAAGATCATAGGAGAAAAATATGCTCTTTTAAGTTAGCAAACAGTTCTTGAATGAGACCCCGACCTTCTAATCCTGAAGAAGTTGATGGACGATACAAAATAAAGTTAGGAATATCTAATTTTTTAAAGACACATAAGAGACACTAAAGAGGGCTCACCGGGTAGCAGCACTGGCTACTCCTCCAGAAGACCTAGCTCAATTCCCAGAACTCACATGGCAGCTCACAATCATTTGTAACTCCAAGTCCGTGAGATCCAATGCCCTCTTCTGGCCTTTGTGGGCACCAGGCACACATGTGGTGCATGTAACATGTAGCAAAACACTCATACACATAAAATAACAAAACGGTAATTTAAAGGCATATAAGAGGAGAGAATGAGCCGGGCAGTGGTGGTGCATGCCTTTAATCCCAGCACTTGGGAGGCAGAGGCAGGATTTCTGAGTTCGAGGCCAGCCTGATCTACAGAATGAGTTCCAGGACAGCCAGGGCTACACAGAGAAACCCTGTCTCGGGAAAAAAAAAAAAAAAAGAGGAGAGAAAGGCATGTCACAGAATGCAAGGAAATGTTCACACATAGCACATCTGATAAAGGAATTGCATCCAAAATATATTTATAACTAACTCAATCATAAGAAATCTACCCACCCAGTCTGCTTTCTCTGGTGTGCATGTGTGTGCGTGTACGTGTGCATGCACGTGTGAAGTATCTGTTAGTGGAGTTGTGTTCCTATGTAGGTGTGTGTAGAGGTCAGAAGTAGATGTTAATGTATCTTTTTCTCCATCAGTCTCTACCTTTATACTTTGAGACAGGCTCTCTCACTAAACCTGAGGGTCATTTACATGGCTGTCTGATCACTCAGTTTCAGGGAGTCTTCCCACCTCTAAAGTGTTGGGGTTACAGGCACACACCACTACGCCTAATTTTTTACATAGATTCTGGGGATCGAAACTCGGGCCCTCTTGCTTCTACAGCAGGCACTTTGCCAATGGAGCCATCTCCCCAGAGAGGGTGACCCAGAGAAGATGTACCGCTGAGCCTGCTTCCTCCATGGTTTCCCAGGTGTGACCCTGTTGGGAAACCACCTGTCTTGAGGGACAGAGTCACAGTGAGTCAGGTTTGTGGCTGTGAGTTGAGCACAACTTAGCATGGTCTTCACTGCCGACAGCAGTGCCTCCGTCCTTGGCCTCTTCCCTGGGGATTTATGAACTTTGGTAAAGTGAGTTAGCAGGAAAGCCAAGTTTATAAAAGGCAGCTCATCTGCTGAGGGCATGGGCTTTCTGAACCTATCCCTCTCCCTGTCACACACTGGCCTTCCTGAGCTCACACTTAGAGGAAAGGCATCCTGATAACAGCTCCTAGACACTCTGCCCACTGTGAGTCCTCTCTACCTCCAGCTGTCACAGAGATAACTTGCAGCAGGGTTTGGGCTCTCTATTCTCTGTGAAGCAACTGAGGGTGAGAAGCTAGGATCCGGCCAGCCTTTTTTATATTCCGTAAGCCTCCATAATCAAGAGACCCAAGTTTCCCAGACATTTCTGTGTTGTGAGCACATGCACATGAGTGTACACACAAGTGAGCACGTGTGCACACACACACACAAGTGAGCACGTGTGCACACACACACAAGTGAGCACGTGCGCGCGCGCACACACACACACACACACACACACACACATACACACACAGTGTGCTGCAGCAGGGGCTGCCCCTCTTGCTAAGAGAAGCCACTACTTCTCCAGTCTTCTCTCACACCTCTTCGGATGTGACATCCAGCATCTGCTCCTGAGCAAAGTCTACAGCTGTGCACATGCAAATAGAAGTGGTGATGTCATCATGGTGATCTGGAAATGGTTGGACTGTGATCTCATAAGAATAGTGAACCTTGACCTCAGCTGAGCTCCTTAGCTTTCAACACACTCACAGACCAGGAGCCCCCAAGGTGAGGACAGGGCCCGGAAGGGCAACATGCTTTCTGTGTGCTGTCCTTTTCACAGTGACACAGCCTTGGACACTCCACATCCTGGGTGTCTAATATTCCCCGGACTGAATGGAACAGCACATGCTTATCTTGGGGAACCCTCCGGTCATCGTGCTCCTGGCCTAGGCACTGCCCTGGCATCCCCACCTTTACAGCCTCGTGCTCTGATCTCTGTCTGTCTCGGTTTCTGTCTGTCTCTGCCTGTCTCTATCTCTGTCTTTGTGTTTCTGTCTCTCTGTCTCTGTGTGTGTGTGTGTGTGTGTGTGTGTGTGCGTATGTGTGTGTGTGTGTGTTTTTTCTCTCTCTCTCTCTGCCATGTGGCATCTGTCACCAAAGGCATAGAGGCGCTATGATCATGCTGCAAGTGGACAGAGCTCAACAATATAAGCTCCTCCATTTCTCTGCCTCACGACCTCCCCTGCCTCCTCTCAAGGCCTGAACTGTACCTTGGCCCTATGTAACACTAGATCACAGCCAGCCATGGATTCTCCCAGTCAGCCAAAATGCTGACCGACTGCCCACGGGGCAAGGTGGAGTCTGCACGTGTGCTGGTGCGGGTGGTCTACTCCCACCCCTGTGTGGCATCCTGAGGCTCACTCAACTATTTGCAAAGTTGATGTTGACTGGGACACACCATGCCACATCTGTTTTGATTGTCACACCATCCCCGGCAAGGACAAAGCCCATTAGCCTTGACTATGACCTCTGTGCTATGCGTGTGCATATTCTCTCAGCCATGTGAGTTATCACCTTAGGTGAGATAACTCGTCAGTCAGCACCAGAGACAGTTTGCACAATTCTGCCATGTTCTGCTCTCATTCTATGTTCTGATATTTCTCCCCCTATCAGGCTCATAGTCATTTCCTTCCTGGAGGCCCTTTGAGATACATGGACCACAAACTCATCTTGTTCAAGGCTCTGGGTTGTGAGCTGACCTCCATTTATGAAGCCATTTATGGGGAGAGGCAAGCAAAGGTTCCACATACTACTACCTCACTTAAACCTCCAAAAAGTTACTCTCCCCTATTCCACCAGTGTCTTCACTGGAGCCACTAGATCCAGTAAAGTTCTTGTCAGGGGTTGATCCTGGGGTCCCCTAACACTGCCCCCCACAACGGCAGAAAAGACCCTGGGAACTGGCTTCTAGGTCTCTGGTGCTGCTAATGAAAGTTCCAACTGTGTTTCCTGAAAAACCAATCTAAGGACAGACTGGTGCAGTCCATTACAGAGGAGAAAGAGCCCTGGGTCTCATGAGATATTGTTGCCAGCGCGCTCAATGCCTCAGTCACACTTGAGGCACTAAGAGCATTCCTCCTAATAATAGAACCACGTGGCGCCTTTCTCAGACTTCAGGTCTTCCCAGCGCAGACATGGTGCAGCGGACACCTCCAATCCCCACGGGTCCATGTGCGTATCCCCAACCTTGTGAACCAGAAAGCATCATAAAATAGTGGCTGTGAATGGGGGCAATTGTTATCCAGCAGCAGCTACTGCACCCCCTGCCTGCAACAGCAACTGCTCCATCGTTCCTTCCACACCAGAGGTGCAGTGCTTCGGGCAAGAGACTGGAGAAGCCATCTTAACTTTCCTTGCTTTGTGCGTAAGTGGTGGGGCTTTCCCAACATACACCAGCTGTTGCGCCACTTCCTTCCTCCCTTCTGCAAAACAGGAGGCAGCAAAGGCCAGCAAGGGGTGCTAACAAACCCCACAGCAGCGGCCCTGTTCCACTGCGGCCCACTGAAGGCTGTTCTGAGCTTGGGTTGGTTCTCAGGCTGCTGGGTGATGAAGCAGCATCCTCAGTGGGTTTCCTGGGATTCTCACTCCTCTTCTCCCTGCTTCCCAGTGGCAGCCTCGGGCAATTTTATATTGACAAGCTAAGTCTGTTCCTGAAAGTGAGGCCTTAATTCAGCATGGGAAAGAGGGCACGCAAAGCATTTAGCACCGAAGCTTCAGCTGGCGCTCCATTTAGAGATGCTTATTGCAGTAACACAGAGATGTTTCTTCAAGGGTGTTTGACAGGCAATCTCTAGAGGCCATCTTCCCACATCAGGTTTTTTATCCCCTGGGAAAAAAAAAAAAAAAAAAAAAGATACATGGTAGTTATGTCTTTACTGTAGCAGACGAAGATTTACTTTCTTAATAATGGAGACCCTGATGCAGCTAGGCCTTACAGCATGCTGCAGTTAATGTTTGCATTTGTGCTGCTGTTCCACCGTGAGGATTTAATTGACAACTTGAGATTTGCCATCGCACAGCCATGAAACATCTGGGAAGCTTCGGAGACACGTGTTTTTACAGCCTTAAGGCTACTCGCGATTTGATAAGCGTAATAAGATACGGGTGATCTAAATGCTTACGCATTTAATTACCAGGAAATGGAAGATGTTTTGTTTTGTGTTATGTGGCTTATCCTTTCATAAGTTTTCACTTAAGCATCGGGGAACACAAGCCAACTTTCTGTCTTTGCCTTGTTCCACTGTCATCCTCTGCTTCAAAAGCAGTGCACAACACAGTCCAGGAAAAACAGGATTCTACCCTCTGCTTCCAAAGCCTTGGGCAAAACTCCTGAGGGCTAGGGCAGCCCCCACTCTCACCAGGGCCTCTGAGAGCATCCATGTCAGTAACATGCTCACCCTCCCTCTGGTTCTCCTGTCACCACTCTCCTCTGGTCCCGAGTGGGGAGCCTCTTGTGCCAGCTCCTTAAACCCGAGATGTGTATGTGACATGGCCAGTCAGTCAAAGGCCTCTGCAAGGTGAAAGCATGGTTGCAACTGCAGCCAGAAGATGCAAGATGTGGAGACACCAAACACTCTCTGGGCTCAGAGAGTAATAATCAGCCTTCTCCCAGCCAAGCACAAGCCTTGGCTTTACAGTCAAATAATCAGGACATACAACCCAATGGCAGTGGAAGTTTTAAATGTCTTCATATATACATCCACGGATGTTTCATCTGGCAAAGCGCATCTGTGTACCTGCATGATACAGACTTTAAGCCTAGCTGTCTCTTCCTTACTGTCTCACCTTGCCCCCCCCCAATGCTTTTTTCTCCTTCCCTCAATGGTCTCACCTCCCCCAGGGAGCCCTCAGTAGAAGTGACATATAAATTTATCATAGTCTTTCCAACATGAGTGTGTGACTATTCAGGCAAGTGCACATTTAAGATTTATTTATTTTTATGTATATCAGTACACTGTAGCTGTCTTCAGACACATACCAGAAAAGTGCATCGGATCCCATTACAGACGGTTGTGAGCCAACATGTGGTTGCTGGGAATTGAACCCAGGACCTCTGGAAGAGCAGTCAGTGCTCTTAACAGCGGAGCCATCTCTCCAGCCCCACAAGGGCACATTTAGAGTGGCGTTTTCATCTTATAATGCAGACTCCCAGGAGAGTTACCTACATCAGTGTTTGTGTGCTGTTAATATTGACAGTTGGTACAAGATCAAAGTAACTAATCAGTCAGGACAACACATGAACCCCATCACTGTAACAGCCACCTCAGCCACCCCCAGTACCATCCTCAGCTTTTGGCAGGTCTGGGATGAACACAGGCACAGAAGTCCAAGTGTCACATTTCTCCTCTATCCCAGAACCTGGGACTTGTCATCTTCACCAAGCCTTAAGGAAGCTTCCAACCCTGACAATCGTAATCTGATGGCTCACTAGATTCTCCACTCTGCACTTGGAGCTGGTGGCTCTGGATTCCTTCCTCTGCAGCTTCCCGGGTCCTTCCTCTCAGGCAAGCCTGTCCTGACACTCGCATACATGACTCTGCTGCTGCTACCTGGTGTTTTCCCAGGTAGAAGGACAAGGGCTGTTCCAGAGCCTCTCTAGATGCCAGTCACAGGGACATCTACTCCACTATCTGCTTGTCAGGTGACTCTGGGCCAACAATAGGCAGTGAGAGCCATTGAGAGAGCAATCCAGGCAACAGAAGTTTTGTCAGGTGTTGGGAATCAGGAAAGTGAAGTCTCAGGAACTGTGATGGCCCATGAAGGGAGACAAGGGCTGCCCAGTCAGAGCAGGCTGAAGGAAGAGAAGATAAAAAGGGACATGGCCCAGCTGTGACATTCTGACTTCCAGGCACACCTGCCCTGGCACAAAGAGATGTCACAGCATAGCTGCTCTGCCATTGCCTACCCCTGAAAGGCACCCGTGAGTCTTCCTGACATAATCAGGACTTCAGACCTGTGACCCCAACACCACACATCACTCTGACCCATCCCAGGAAAGGTTTTATATGCATGAGCCTGAACCCTGCACTTATATTTAAATGTGATTACTTTCTCCCCCAATGAGGTTAACAGGAACAAGCATGGACAGCTAAGGAAAAAAAGTCTCCACAGAGCCCAATATGGGGAGCAGGTGACACCACCCAGATGTTGGTGTGGCTTCTGGTTACTCACAGCAACACTGAATCTCACAAACAAAAGCTTTGGGAAGCTATTCAGTCACATGGAGCCATCTGAGCTTGTGATTCAGAGGAGAGCCTGGTCGTCCAGCAGACCCTAGGCCTAGGCGCTCAACATCAGTTCAGAGTATAGGTGGAAAATAGCCCTCATTGCATATAGAAACATCCCAGCCACAGACAGGCCAGTCTAACCTGTACCCCAGCAGAGCAAGAGTCACCAAGGCTTCTTCTTCTTGTGTGCCCTGAACACACAGCTGAACAAAGGCAGAAAGAGAGGGATTTTATGACAGATGAGGGAGTTGGCCCCACACTTGGGGCAACACAGAGCTCCTGCCAGGGTGTGAAAGGGCATCACACCTGCAGGGCCTCCTGCTGCTCACCAGCCCTACAGGGGTCTCAGGACATCTCCACTGTCACTCTGTCACCAAAGTGAGCTGTGTTGACTCTTCCTCTTGAGTTAAAAACAATGCTGTCTGGTTTTAAAATATTTGGCATTGGAGAGTGTAAAACAGGAGCAAACTTCATCAGAAATCATGTTCTCGTTGGGTCCCCTGTGATGAGTTTATAAAAAGATAAACAGATATGAGATATGTTCTATGGGTGCAGTGAGGTAAGGTGTGAGGGAAGGGTGTGCAGGCCCAAGCCCAGGCATCCCTTCCCCCTGAGGAACCAGCCACACTCGAAGGTATAGTATAGAATAGAGTTTATTTAGGGCATGGGGAGGGGAGCTAAGAGGGTAGTAGAGACAGAGAAAGGCAGAGAGAGGGAGAGAGTAGAGAAGTGGAGAGACCGGTCATGACCACATGTGTGTGTGTGTGTGTGTGTGTGTGTGTGTGTGTGTGTGTGTGTGTGAGGGGATTTGGGGAGAGGTAAGAGATAAGAGAAGTCAAAGAGAGGCAAGAGATAAGAGAGAGAGGAGGTGGAGTTCGGACCACCAACCAAAGAATACACATCTATTGACCCATGGTTCGGACTACATATGTGGCAGAAGATGACCTCCATGACCATCAGGGAGAAAGGAGAGGCCCTTGGGCCTGAGGGTGCTAGAGGCCCCAGTAAAGGGGAATGTCAAGGTGGGAATATGGGGATGGGTGGACGGGTAGGTGGGAGGAGGAATTCCCTCACAGAGGCGGGGAGGGGGAGGGTATAGGGGGTTTCCAAAGAGGAGACCCAGAAAAGGGGAAACATTGGAAATGTAAATAAAGTATCAAAAATAAATTAATTAATTAATTAAAAAAAAAAGAGAGAGAGAGGAGAGGCAAGCAGCCCCTTTTATAGTGGGCCAGCCCACCTGGCTGTTGCCAGGCAACTTTGGGGAGGAGCATACCTGGTTGTTGCCAGGTAACTGTGGGGTGGAGTTTAGACAGAATGCTAACATCCTGTGCACCTCAAAATAGGATAGGACCTTGAGGGAAGGCTTAGCAGTTAAGAACACTTGTTCCTCTCACAGAGGATCCAAACTCAGTTTCCAGCACCCACACGGTGGCTCACAACCAGCAGACACAAGAGCAGAACCCTTTTTTCTATCTCTGATCAGAGAGAAAGGCCAAAGAACAGGCACATTAAAAATTTCCACAGGGTCAACCCCCAGGGCAGAAAGTGACCCTGAGCAGAGCCAAGTGCATGAGCCACTCCCTCCTGCTCACCATGCTTTGGCCAGCTTGTGCAGGCCAGAGACTTCACCTCTAATGCATTCTTTGAAGTTTCGTAGGAATTAGTACGGGAAATATATCCTCAAGAAGCTAATGCCTCTCTTAGGAAGCAGGGATGCAAGTCAAGTGCTTTCAAAACGTGTATCCTAAAGGGTTCGAGGGTCAAACAGTGTTCCAGGGCTGTAATCCCGGCACTAGGGAGGCTGAAGCAGTATCTTGAGTTTGTGGTCAGCCTGAGCTACATAGCAAAACCAGGTCTAAAATAAAATTTAAAAACAAATAAAACAAAATACAAATAATGCAGGGACTTGAGCAGATCTGTTGACCTTTGACCTTTCTTCAGAAGTAGGGCATGCTCCAGAAACCTGGATGCCACACTGACTTCCAGCATGGGATGCCAAATGAAGAATCATGGCTGTCTTGTTGGATGGGGGATGGAATGAGCTGAAGTAACCAAATTACCCTTCTTCGGGCTCTGAGGAGACCAGGGGATGTCACATCCGACTTCCTCCAGCAGGACCTGTCCTGGGCAGAAACAATAATACCTCTTAAAGCTAGGTGTCACACCCTCCTGGGAATCCAGGTGCAGCAGGAGAGTTCGCTTTCCTTCCCATCTGGAGGTGGCAGGCTCGGGGAATGTTTTGGAAGAAAAGCCTATTTACCACAGGAAGCATAGCCAGGCTTTCAGACATGCACACTGCACACAAATGCTCAAACCCCAGGGGAGGATCAATTAGGAATGTGTCTTGTACCTGAGAAAATGAGGGGGTGGAGGCAGCTGTCACTCTTGTTTTGGAATGAAAAATGTCTCGAGCAGAATCATGGTGAATGCCTCCCCACTGTAGGGTGGGAGGGGAAATCCTGACGCTCGATTGGTCACCTTCCTCCACACTGTGAGGTCGGCCAGGTTGCTTGACTACAAGTACACCCCAAGAGTTACACTGTAGCAAACACAGGGATCTTCTGGCCACACTCAGGACCCCAGTGTCTGCATTGATGGCACGTGTAGATTCAGAGATCTCAACACCAGCTGGGGCTAGAGACATAGGTCAGTCACCACACAACAAGCTTGAGATGTGACTTCAGTCCCTGGAACCCATGTAAAAAGCCCTGGGCTACTGCATGCCTGTAATTCAGCACTTGTAAGGCAGTGGCAGGAGCCCAAGGGCCTTCTGGTTAGCCAACTTAGCCAATCTGGTAAGCTGCAGGTCCAAGGAGAAACCCTGTGTCTGATAACAAGGTGGAGAACAATTGAGGATACTTAATGCCATTCTCTGACTTCCACACACCAGCATGCATACACTCACATGCACATGTGCAGCATCACACACGTGCATGCATGCACATGCATGTGTACACACACACATACACACACACACACAAACTAATGCACACAAACACACTAGTTCTAGACATTCCAAGATGTGGACTATGCTGAGAAAGGGTGCCTGGAGAAGCAGGCATCTTGGTGAGCCACCAGGGAGAAAGCCACCTTAGCTCACCCTGAGAACCAAGAGCATACCTTACTGAGAAGGAGGCCCAGGTTCTGGGCTGGGCTGAGCAGCTTTGGTCATGGATAGCTTCAGCATCCTCATTTAGGGCCAGGCTATCCCAGTTTCCCTTTTCCTGAATTACCCTTTCTCTCAAATAGACTCTTGTTCTAGGCCTTTCCCTGTGAGCCTTGGCCTGGCTCTGGCCAGGGTTCCTCCCACCAGCACTCTGGGTTGATACACAGAGCTTTTGTTTTAATTGTTTTTCTATTGTTGTGATAAAACACCATGACCGAAAGCAACATGGGGAGGAGATTCATTATAGTTTATAATCCATCATGAAGGGAAGTCAGGGCAGAATCTCAAGGCAGGAACTGAAGCAGAATGAAGAATGCTTTCCATGATTTTCTTGGTTTGGTTTTTTAATAACACCTCAGGACCACCTTCCAGGGGCTAGCACTGCTCACAGTGTACTAGGCCCTCGCACATCAAACATTAATGAAGAAAATAACCCATAGACTTGCCTACCAGGCCAGTTTGATGGAGACATATCCTCACTTATGGCTCCTTCTTCCCAGAGAACTCTAGCTTGTGTCAAGTTGACAAGAGAAAGAAAGAAAGAAAGAAAGAAAGAAAGAAAGAAAGAAAGAAAGAAAGAAAGAAAGAAAGAAAGAAAGAAAGAACGAGCTTCCCTACATCAAAGCAGCAAGAGTTTGATAGCCTGACCAGAGTAGAAGCCACAGATGACTGGCCAGCCTGGGGCTAGCCACATTCTACCATATACTCCATCATATTTGTGGCCAAGTGGCTCCTGGCATGGCTGCTGCTCCATGCAGAAGTATGAAAGGAGTTTTCCTGAGAAAAAGTGGGGCTTGCCACCTTCATGCATCTATCACTCGAGGGATCTGTAAGTCGGCCACTGAAAACAAAAGGAAACCATTCTACTTCCCAGCCTCAGATTTCTGTTCACCAGGGGTGTTTGGTCTCAGCTATCATATGTGCCACCCTAAAACAGATGCTCTTGAGAAACAGCATGTGTCAAGGCAAACTAGGATTACCCACCTGGTACTCGGAGACCATGGAGGCAGCTGCCATTGCTCTCAGAAGCCTTTGTCTGAAGGACTGCCCACTTATGAGTCCCCAAAAGCCAGGCAACAGAAAATGAAAATAATCACAGGTCTCATGCACTCACTAATGCCACAGTAGAGCAACTGCTTCCCCTGAGAGAAGCAGTAGCAGAGCCAGCAAGCAGCGCAGAGCAGACCTCAGGAGGGGCTTTCCTCTGCAGACACCCACCCTCATAGCCCTTACCTTACTGTCTTAGTTAGGGTTTTACTGCTGTGAACAGACACTATGACCAAGGCAACTCTTATAAAGGACAACACTTTATTGGGGCTGACTTACAGGTTCATAGGTTTAGCCTACTATCATCAAGACGGGAGCATGGCAGCTTCCAGACATGCATAGCTCGGAAGGAGCTGAGAGCTCTACATCTTGTTCCAAAGGCAAACAGGGGAAGACTCCCATGTGGCTAGTAGGAGGGTCTCAAAGCCCACCCCTACAGTGACACA
>JAPYYD010005892.1:0-11659 GCA_028551405.1 Uromys caudimaculatus | reverse complement strand
TTTTTTCTAAGTGGTCTGGATTACTCCCCCTTGGCTATTATTTCAGATCAATTTTTAAATTGCTTTGTTAAGTTCCAAAAAGAATCGCATTAGGAGTTTGATTGCAAATTATATTAAACCTATAAATTAATTTGAGAACAATGATATCTTCACAGTACTAAATTTGCTAATCCAGCAGCATGATATATGGCTCCATTTATTTCAGTCTTGTTTAATCATCCTCAGTAAAATTCCAGAGGTGTGTGTATTTTCATATAGATTCTGAGCCTTTCTTACTTTATTGGTAAGCATTTATATTTTAATTGTGTTTGGGAATATGATATATTTCATTTTATTTGTGTATCACTTATTACTGGCATGTAACTATTGATTTTTATTTATTTGCTTGGTCCAACTACAAGACTGAAATACATTAGTATTTCTACTAGTTTTTTCTCTTTTTTAAAAAAACTTGCTTTAGTCTCTTGAGCTTTGAGACTATAAGAACATTTTCTGCTTGAAATAAGAAAGCACCTTCCCATTGCCGGCTCACTAAGGATTCTGATCAGTAATGAAGTGTGAATTTCTTTCAAATTACTTCCCAGCCTCTCCTGAGAGGATCATATGGTTTTATTCTCTGACCACTAGAAAGAAACATTACACCAGTAGTTTTTCTGATATTCAAGGATTTCTCTCACCATATCCTGGGAGAAGTCCCATTTGGTCATGGTATATGATGCTTTGATAATCACACTGAATTCTGGGGATAACATCAGGCAGTCAGCTTTGTAGCTTCTGGTTGTTAGTTTTAGCCGTTAATTTGGCTGAATCTAGAATCACTTGGGAGATAGGGATATGGATATTCCTCGTGATAATTGATGTGTGAAGACCATATTAATCAAGTCCATTGCCATTATGGGAATCCTTGACTGTAGCAAATCAAAGGGGACTGGGCAGCAGCTTCCCCCACCCCCACCTGTGACTACCAGTGTGATGGAAGAAGTTGCTTCAGGCTCCTGCTGCCTTTCCACCATGATGGACTGTGTCTTGAACCATAAGCCAAAACAAGCCTTCTTTTGCTTATGTTGCTTTTTTAATGTTGTTGCTGTTTTAATTTTACTAATTTATTTTCTCTGTGTTCACACATCCACAGGCCAGAGGGCAACTCATGGCCATTGCTATTCTCACCTTCCAGCATTTGAGCCCCAAGGAATGAACTCAGGTGTGGAACTTGGCAGCAAGAGTCTTATACTGGCCCCTCTGCAGCATTTGGCAGGTGTTAGACCACAGCAGCAGGAAAGAAACCAAGACATCGCTACACATTAAAGGCTCAATTCCTGCCTGTGCCACTTGGGCAGTGTGTGACCTTAGTCATGTCATCTGTCTCACAGCCACTGGAGGAAATCATGCCTACCCTAAAGGCTGTGGCAAGAATTACAAGCTACCCAATGCCAACTGCATGCTATGCAAGTTGTAGACGTTGGATATTCATGATGACAGCCTCTGTTTGCTTTAGAATAATCATCCATCTGATATATTTATTATCTTAAGCTTTTAGAGCTTCAGGAGTGATTGATCCCAATTTTAATATAGATGGGGACTGCTTTTACTGAATTATATGTAATAGTATTATGATCTTGATATGTAAATAGTATTAGCTATTGTCTTATTTAGGTTTTATTGCTGTGAAGAGACACCATGACCAAGGCAACTCTTATAAAGGCAAACATTTAGTTGGGGCTGGCTTACAGTTTCAGAGGTTCAGTCCATTGCCATCATGGTGGGAAACATGGCAGCATCAGGCAGACATGGTGCTGGAAGAGTTGAGAGTTCTACATCTTGATCGAAAAGTAACCAGAAGAAGACTCTCTTGAGTACTAGGAACCCTCAAAGCCCACCTACACAGTGACACACTTCCTCCAACATGGCCATACTTATTCCAACAAGGCCACACCTCCTAATAGTGCCACTTCCCATGGGTCAAGCATCACACAACCACAGCTCTCAATGCCATTGTGTGTGTGTTTGTGTGTCTCTGTGTGTGTGGCTCAGGCTTTCCTCAGATCTGAACCTTTAAGCTTGAGAGAGATTGGGGTAGCATGGGTCAGCGTCTCCTTGTGCTTCAGCTTCTAGGAAGCCCCAAGCCCTTAGAGAGCATAGGCTGGCAGGGTTATGAAAGTGGGGGGGATGCAGAATCATGTTCTTGTTGTTCTTGCCTTGGAAGTTGCTTTATGGTCACTAATAAGCAGGTTAAAAAGCTGACATTCTACAGAGAAGAGCCAGGTGCCACCAGCCATCCTTTCTAGAGGCTGCAAAGAGGTACCCAGCTAGACCCTCGCCACACCCTCCTAACACCACACTCTCTTTATGCAGTGGGAGTCTGGGGAAGAAAGTCTCTGAGATTATGAAGTGCGGGTTTTAAGAGAAAAGGCTTTACCTTGCAGCCACCTCTTCCATAAGCCAAGGGAGTAAGGCTCTAGGACAGCATTTGATAGAAGAGGATGGGGGTCTGCGAGAATAGAAGATAGACTTCTCGGGACCCAGAGAAGACGCCTTTTGGTTCTCATGGAGGCTCTAGAAACTATGAAAGTAATAGCAGGCCATGGTTCTATCCACAAAGGAAGAGGGCAGTATAGGGACACTAGAGAAAACAAAGAGGGATGACATAACCTATCCTTCCCTCTTTCTGAGGAAATGGTGGCCATTATCTATCCTCTGCATTTGTCTCCAGTCTGAGTTTGCACTGTATCGGCAGCAATGTCCTTTTGAGCATGGTGTGACATGTATGAAGTTTTTGCCACTGATCTTTAAGATCTGTTGATTGTATCATTTCACTTTGGATGGGATGGGGATTTGATTTTTTTTTTTTATTGGCTAACTTTGCCATGTTCCCTTAAGGTTTATGGATGATTTCACCTAGACTATAGAGCAGGGCAGCAGTGAGGAAGAGATTGTATTCGTAATAACATTCACTCTGAAGGTAGTTCAATGCCCTGAGCCAAATTATGCCACATCTGCTCCCTGACAAACACACACCATCACATTACAGACAGTTCAGCAAAGCTTATAGCAATGAAAAAAAATGTTCCCAGGGGGCCAGTGAGATGACCTTGTCCTATTTTCGAAGACACTTAAGTATTTTTTGTCTTTCTCACTCTGCTCTGATGTAGAATTGTTCTCTAGAATGAAAGACCTTTCTACACTGATCCTAATGTCCTCTTTGAAAAAGAGACCCCTGAAGATGCTATCTGTAGGGCTTCAGGACTCTCCCCCACCCTTTCTTTCTGAACTGGCAAGGCCTCATTCTTATGTTCCTTGACCTTCTAGAAGAGAAAGGGATCCAGAGAAAGAGTAATCTTTACCCTCCACACTCGATTCCCACCATCAGGTACCATCATAGCCACTCAGAGAGGACAACGGCATCTCCTCTTCCCTGAAGACATCAGAGCTTCTATGCTAAGTGTAACACTAGAGAAATGCTCTTATGGTACAATTCATCATGCACAAGGAACAAAATTAGTCCACATTTAAAAACCTTCTTCCCAGGTCCCATTCCTTTCTATTTTATGTTCATCAAAGGCTCTATAAGTGTCTCTGCTAGGCACAGGCCTTACGGCGTGTGCTTGGGGGGATGATATGACATAATCTCCCTTTAATGGAAGAAAAGAAGTGGAGGCACAGAGAGGTGAGGTAATACATCCCTGGTCATCCAGCTAGCAAATGTCCCGCTTGAAATAAAAACCAGATTCTCTTTGGCTCTAAGGCCTATATCCTTTTCACTAGATTCTAATGACTACTCTTACTTAATTGAGCTCAGCAATTTGAATTCTTCCATTTTATCCCTCTGGAAAAAAGAGAGAACTAGACACATATCATTTCAAGTAGAAACCCATAAATATGTAAATAAAATATAACATGTAATCAGTCCTCAGGTGAAGGGAACAGAAAGAGAGCCCTTCAAATCAGCTGCAGAGCAGGCAATTCTGACCACGTGGGTGGAGTGAGTTTCCACTTGGGGAACTGGAACTTTGCCAGACCACAGTGAAGTGGACTCTCAGGCAGTGGGTCTTTGATTTACAGGAACCAGCAATCATGTGAGGGCGGCGCAATCATTCAGCTTACTGTATGAATTGGTGAACCTATAATAGGGGTGTGAAGAGAGCTGCCTTGGGTCCGGCTTAAGCTGGGATTTGAGAAGGGAGGGGAGAGATTTCAAGAGGAGAAGAGACACAACTTTGGGTTCTAACACCCTGATTTTGAGATAACAAGAAATGCTTGCTGAGAGCAAAACCAAGACCTACATGTGGCTGCTGTGTGGAAGCAAATCTTGGGTGACAGTGTGGCAGTCTTTTCTGTGTGATGCTAGATATTTCTTTCAGGAAACCAGCAAGCTGGTAGTGAGGCTGTTAAAACTGATACCTACAGGCTGAGTCAATATGGTACCTCTTGTTTTTCCCAGTTAATGACCTGGGTAACATTTCTCAGTGCCATTGTCTTCAGGGATCTTTAAATAACTCCAGATGATTCATGCGAGAGCCTGCCTCCTAGTCATACTTTTTCTTTTTTGGTATAAGGTATTGCTACATAGCCCAGGCTGGCCTTCGACTCATGACTTCCTTGCCACTGCTTCCAGCATGCAGGAGTTACAGATATCTCCCACCATGGCTAACTGCCTGTACTTGGAACCTAAAGGGTTTTTCCTGTATGTGACTCCAACATGAGTTGTGTAGCAATTAACACTGGGTAGGTAGAAAAGACAGCAACAGCTCAGTTGCTCCATCGGGGAGATGGATAGATAGTGTCTGTGGGGGTAGTGTGGCCTTCCCTTTAGAGGCAAGTTTCAAAGAGAGCTGCCCATTATCCAGCATCCCTAAACTCCCATCTCTACCTAGATGCCTGCTGTGTGGAATACACTAGAGGAAAAACAAAAAAAAACAAAAACAAAAAAACAACCCAATGTTCTAGATAAGAAAGCTGCCCAGAATGCAGACTGCACTGTAGTCATCATGTTCAGAAATGGTACTCTCCATGAGAGAAAGATGAGCAAGAGCACATGACTCACAGTCTCAGTGGGTGCTAGTGCTGAAAGCAAACAGGCCAGCCTTCTTGTCTGCATGTAACAGCTCACAATACTAACATCCATAGCACCATCAATAGATAGTGATTTGTTTCATTACAGGCGTCTAAAGAGCATTTTGAGCTTCTCAAAACACTTTGATATACATCACTGTCTTTGCCCCTAGGCCTTTATCTCAGGGAGGATGATGAATGATTAAAATGAGATAAAGGAACAAAATGATGAATTAAAAATGAACGAAGCATCTTAAGGGGACAGCATGAAGAAGATGGAGGGAATTAAAATCAGATTTCATCAGTGCTAAGGAGGCCTCCACCTTAATGCTCAGGTGAAGTTGGGGGAGTCCTCATGGACAGAGCTCAATTTTCTTAAGCTCCAGATGAATAGATCCCCATTGCCTGCTATTCACCTTCTCCTAACCACATTCTATTCTCTCCCTTAGCCATCCTCAGCACTTTCTATCTCAGAATATGATTCTCCCTCTCATGTCTCAGTGGCCTCTACCACAAGCTGGAGATCACACCTTAGACCCCCTTCTCCTATCCCCACATGTAGAGTTCCCTGTGAAGCTATGGTATAACTAGCTAAAAGTGTGCTCTGAGTTCCTGACTCCCTATTGGTCTGGGACATGCTACAGCTAAACTCCTAATAGTTCCACCCTCAAGTGTCAGACTCTGCCTTTACTATGTCAAGGAACTATCAGGTCACTGACTTATTATCCGGGGTTGTACCCCCACTTGCCCTCACTGACTTGACTGCCCTGATATCTTAAGCTTAGTTGTGCTTACCCATGGCTAAGATTCTCCCCTGCCTGTCCTGTCCTTTCAAAGCCAGCCTCTTCCACCACTGCCTAGAGCAGAGTTTGGCTCACAGAAGAAAATAAG
The DNA here is from genome assembly GCA_028551405.1 of Uromys caudimaculatus. Lineage (NCBI taxonomy): Eukaryota > Metazoa > Chordata > Mammalia > Rodentia > Muridae > Uromys > Uromys caudimaculatus. The sequence continues at coordinate 5,719 of JAPYYD010005892.1, read as the reverse complement.
TAAATGTTTGGTATAAAGGACAAATGCAGCCATTCATTTAGCTTGTCTCCATAGTTACTACCCAACCCCATACTTGAGAGGACACTTGTGAGCAGAAAAACTGCCCCCGATCCAGGGCTAGAAACTCCATCAAATCAGTAGCAGGGAGCTTCTTAGAGTCAAGAGACTTGGCTCTAAGCACTTACACACTGTGTAGCCTTGAGCCAATTACCTGAATCTTAGTATCCACCCCTCCCCCATCTACCTCTCAGAGCTGACTTAAAGAGGAAGTCACACAGTCAGTGAGACTACCCCCAGAGGGCAAGCCAATGTGCCACAGCTGTCTATGTTTACATGTGACTCCGTGCGAGTCAGAACTTCTGAAGGCTAGCCCTCACTCTTGTACTTTCTGATTCATTGGGTAAGGAGAGACTAGGACTGGGTCTATTTAATTCTTTTTTTTTTTTTTTCCTTTTTTTATCTTTGATACTTTATGTACATTTCCAATGTTTCCCTTTTCTGGGTCTCCTCTTTGGATACCCCCTGTCCCCTCCCCAACCCGCCTCTAGGAGGGAATTCCACCTCCCACCCACCCCCCACCCCCGTCCACCCATCCCCATATTCCTGCCTTGACATTCCCCTTTACTAGGGCCTCTAACATCCTCAGGCCCAAGGGCTTCTCTTCTCTCCCTGATGGCCATCGAGGTCATCCTCTGCCACATATGTGGTCCAAACCATAAGTCCATCAATGTGTATTCTTTGGTTATCCTTTTGGGTTACTGTGACACGATATCATAGACTGGATTATTTATAAACAACAGAACTTTTGTTTTTATAGTGCTGGGAAAGGCCTGATTGCTGGCTTATAGACCAGTCTTCTCACTGTGCCCTCACATGGTGAATGAGCAAGAGAAACTGCTGGGGTCACTTTCACAGTGGTGCAAATCTACCTATAACCAAGTCACTCCAAAGGCTCTACCTACTATAACATCATATGGAGACCCAGGGTTTTTAACATAAGAACTGAAGTAGCAAAAGTATCTGGTCTCTAGCAATACTGATGCTCCTGGTCCAGGAACCCCACACTGAGAAACACTGCTCTAGATGCCCCTATGGACATTGCTTACCCCATTGCCACAAAACACACTATTTCAACACCCAAACTTCATTTTTATATCTTACCCATTTTTTGTTATTTTTTAAAAATATTTCTAGAATATCTACCAAGTCTGTAAATTCCTCTGGGCAGAAATGATACTTTCCACACTCTGCAATCCTCATTTTCTGTTTTGCAAAATAATGAGTACATTTCCAGTGTGATTAATAGTAGAATAGGAAGAGGGGAGAAAACTCCAAATAGCAACTGTAATAAAGAACATCTACAAATGGATATCAGCCCTGGATTCTCTGAAAAATTAATTATGAAGCAAAGAACATTCTACCATCAGTGGTGATGGGAAGAAAAGATTATTTTCTTTATGACACATTTTATAGAATGTAGGCTATTTGAGATTTAAGCCTAACTTACTTAAACACCAACATTTCTGGAAATACAATACCACAAAAAACATTTCAACTCATAATTTTTATAGCAATAGTCAGATCACTGTGTCTGTCACATGTAAAGTCCTTTATACAGTTGTGGCAACTGTTTCCAATGGGTTATATATTTTTTATTGAGATGATCATCTCTCGATTGAATTTCTAACTGTATTATATGATCATGAGCAAATAAGTCCACGGGGGCTTTGAAAGGGCTTTGAATATCATTTCTAAAGATCAAAACTCCTTCAAATCCTTACATTTACCTTGTGGAAAAAAGAGAAGTCTCATCAACAAGTTCAAATCAATTATTTTTATGGATGACTATTATAGTGCAGAGCTGAGGTAAGGTATTACCCAGCTTAATAATGTACCCTTATGTCCTCTGAAAGCAGTCAGCTTCATAATCAGGTTTCAATAAGGAATTTTACCAAAGACCAGTTTAGAGAAATCACTGGGAAAATGGGCTCTCTGTTTATCATAGTTGTTCAATAACTTTCCAAGGAATAGATCTGAGCTATGATATATTATAGATCCTTGGCTTCTACACTGTCAGCTGCACTACTGAGACACCCAAGATTTGCCACTGTCAACTCTGCTCTGCCACTCAAATTGGTTCATGAACACCTGGAAACTCAAGTTTGTTCCAAAACAATTGATCTATGAGGGAGCAATGTAAGGCAGAGCAAATGCTACATCTGCTCCTCTGAGATTGTGCTTACCAAAGACAGAAGTGAAGTAAAAAACCTAAGCCACACAGAAACACACACACAGACACACACACAGACACACAGACACACACAGACACACACACAGACACACACACAAAACACCTGACTAATTCCTCAGTTTACCCCTGTTGTATGACACACCCATTTGTACCTGGTAGTTCCTTTCCATCTATTTCAGATGGCTTCTTCCTGCTTTCCAGTTACTTGCAGGCTACAACCCCCTACCTCTACTTGTAAAAGCAAATATCAAGCTGTTCCTGAGGTGTTTGCTATACATTATAGTGTTTTGCATGTTCTGATCCACTTGATGTATAAAACTGTGCTCTCAGCTTATGTGTCACTAAGGATACAGGGGGTGCCTCTACCCCCACCTTTCCTCCTAAGCCTATGATCTTTAGTGCATAATACACCAAAGGCCAACAAGTTTAGGGACATAGTTGTCAAATTATAACAAGCCCAATGCAACATACTCAGTTGTCTCCCATGTTGCTGCACCTACGGATTCTTCACTTCCACCTGAGAAGCATCTTTGGTGTATTTTCCCTCAGAAGTCTGTGCTGGATGCTTCGCTAAGCCCCACACCACAGCAGCACAGCAGCCCTGAGCTCAGGTTATCATCAGCACACACCTCTCTATTCATCATGGAGTAAGGAAAGATCCAGAGCTCTGGAACCCAAGACCCAAGTCCAGAACCTGACTGTACCACTGGCCAATTCATCAAGCTTCGTATAAAGTTAGAAAATGCTGTCTCTCACTCTTTGTGTATATAAGGAACAACGTACTTCCAGGGAATGATATTTGAAGATAACAAGAAGACAATGTGAGTTTTAGAAAAACGAACATCAGCCTCCCTTAATTTCATAAGTTCCATTCAGAGATCCAATCTCAGCCAACAGCAAAGCCAAGAGGCCTCAGGGATATAGTTGTATACAGAGAACCCTCCTAGTCACACTCACAGCCAGCAGCTCTTAACTAGGAACATCTGGGTAACAACTGGAGCCAGAAACCCTCAGTTAAAGGAAAATCCAGAGGCCCCTAGTGCCAAGTCAGACTCTTAAGCAGAAACCAGCATTCTCCAGAGTATTTGGAGTTAGGCAGTTCTCTCAGGGACCAAGACAATTTCAGAATCAACTCTGAGATACTTTCAAAGCCAGGAAGCTGTAAAGAAATAGCTGGAAGTAGGATCTCCTCAGAGACAAAACTAGAACTAGGAATCACCAGGGCAATGACCAGATCCAATTGTTTAGTCATGGGCCAAACTATACATATGAGATATATAAATGGAACCAGAAGCCTGCAGGAATGTAGTCTACATGGGGCTTTGAAGGGGATAGTCAGTGGCAAAATCCCTCAGTGACACCAAACTAAGATTCCTCAGAGACATGCAAATGGCACCAGGTTTCCTCACCATGATGGAGCCAATGGCCTATCAGAAATACTGTCAACATGATGAGCATCTCCATGAATTGACCAAAGGCAGAAGGTTCTTAGAATCACAGCCAGAGTTGAGAGTGTCTCTCTAGTCTGAGCAAACACTTAATTGTCTTTCCATAAAAGGAAGCAGATTTACACCAGAGAAACTAGGAATGACCTGTGCCCAAAAGGCAAGAGGAGGGCCAGTCAGAAGAACAGCTCAGCATCTGGAGGTACCCTTACCGGCACACTTGGTCCTGGTAGTGAGGGGAGGTCCTGGTGGTCCTGTGCCCCCCTCGCCTGGCCGTGTGAGCAGCACCCGGATCTCGTACTCCACATCAGGGTCCAGATGCCAGAGCTTGTAGTTGGGAGAGTCCACGATGTGGGTCTCGGCCCAGGTGCCTGTGGTCGTGCGGTATTCTACCTCCTTCAGAATGATAGGGCCGTCCCCAATAATAGAGTTGGCGTTTGGTTTAATCCACAGGTAGGTGGCCCCCACGGCCAGTAGTTCCGGGGGAGCAATGGGCGTGGGAGGTTCTGAAAGAAAGCAGGCAAGCAAAGAAATGTCAGTCTTAAGTGGCACTTTGAGATGCATCTGCAAGACCCACACAGTGAAAGGAAAAAACCAGCTTCTGAATGTTGTCCCTGACCTCCACGTGAAGTATGTGACACATTCATATGCACAAACGTGTGTGTGTATGTGTGTGTGTGTTCCCATTTACTGTTACTTGTGTGAATATGTGTTTAGGGGTGATTGGTTGAGCCTTCATAACCTGCCAGAGGCTGATTCTCCATCTCTCAACAGCCACTAAGTGCCTGCTTGTAGCTCTTCATGTAGGGGTGGAGCCTTGTAAGATTTTTTTCCCATCTACTCTGGTATTGTCATTATGTGGGTCTTGCTTAGGGACCATGCTATTGGAATTCCATGGGTACAGCTGTCCCATATATAGAATTCATCATCTCACGTTATATTCCCTCAACTTGTGGCTCTTACAATCTTTCACCTCCTCTTCCAACTTCTATTCTGAGCCTTAGTTTTAGGGGTCATATTATAGATATTTGTACCAATAGGGTTACGTTGCTTTCTGAATTTTGCCAATTGTGGCTACGCTGGTTTGCTTTACGTTGACTTGATATAAGCTAGAGTCATCGAAGAGGAGGACTGCTCAATTAAGAAAATGCCTCCATAAAAATCAGACTGCAAGCAAGCATGGAGGACATTTACTTAAATAGTGTTTGCTGTGGGAGGGCTCAGTCCATAGTGGGCAGGGCTAATCCTGGGATGGTGGTTCTGGATTCTATAAGAAGGCAGACTGAGCAAGCCATGAGAACAAGCCACTAAGCAGCACCCCTCCGTGGTCTCTGCATCAGCTCCTGCCTCCAGGTTCCTGCTGTGTTTGAGTTCCTGTCCTGGCTTTCTTCAGTGATGAACTGCAATGTGGAAGTGTAAGACAAAGCCCCTTTCTCCACAGGTTGCTTTGGTCATGGTGTTTCATCATAGCGATAGTAACCCATCAGCTCCATCTGCTGCAAAAAGAATTCTCTTGATCCCAAAAGCAGGCGGCTGTGGCAGGAAACTTTTGCCTGGGTCACTAGGATTCCATAGACAAGCAGCTCCTGGAGAAAATTCTCTCTCCCAGGAACGCAGAAAAGCCCCTAGCAAGGGCAACACGAGCCCCAGAGCTCACTGACTCCGCCCGCTTTCCGCGGGACACAGAGACTGACGGTCAGTAACTTCCGGTGGCGGACCCCTGCAGGAGAGGGCCAAAGACACGCCCCACAGCTCACCAGGTACTGCCCCGAACCCGAGAGACACAGGGACCGAGATCAGACCTGGTGCCATAGCTCTCCAAAACCAAACACCTCTCAGAGAGAGCTGGTCTTCAAGGAGTACTGACACAGAGACCTGCAGGAGGGGCAAGCAACAACCAGACAGAGTAAGATCAGCTAACAACAGAGTCAACAAGATGGCAAAAGGCAAGGGCAAGAACATAAAGAACAGAAACCAGGAGTACTCTGCACCATCAGAACCCAGCTCTCCTACCACAGCAAGC
>JAPYYD010005891.1:0-11661 GCA_028551405.1 Uromys caudimaculatus | reverse complement strand
TTCTCCTGGAGGCTGGACCACCAACCAAAGAATACACATCGAAGGACCCATGGTTCAGACCACATATGTGGCAGAGGAGGGCCTTGTTGGCCATCAGGGGGAGGAGAGGCCCTTGGGCCTGAGGGTGTTAGAGTCCCAGTAAAGGGGAATGTCAAGGTGGGAATACGGGAGTGGGTGGGCGGGTAGGTGGGTAGGGGAACACCCTCATAGAGGCGGGGGAGGGGGAGGGGATAGGGGGTTTCAAAGAGGAGAGCTGGAAAGGGGAAACATTGGAATGTAAATAAAGTATCAAAAAATAAATAAATAATTTTTTAGAAGACATTAAAATGCAATAGACCTGTAATTGTCTCATAAACATTGATGAATAGTAATAGTTTATTCTATAAATAAACTGTCCCTAACTTAAAACAAAAACCATTATAAAACCATTTTTTTACCATGTGCTCATGGAAAAACATATGGGAGCAGTCTTCATATAGCCTCATAACGGCACAACACATATAGCTATTATATCTCTCTGATAAGATGTACCTGAATCACCTGACAGCATATGAGAATGTATTCCCTATGTATAAGGCACTAGTTTTAGAGAGCTCCCATGCAAACATGTTAAACTAGTTATGTACATCTTCTTGAAGGTAGAGGATTGAAAAAGTTATAGGTGGGAATATCATCCTTTTAATAAAATTTAATAATTATAATTATGATATAATTATAATTATGATATAATTATGGAGGAGGGTGATGGTCAGGACTCCTACCCACAGTTGAGGTATTATTGACAATTGATGGCTGTTGGAAGAGGGAGACTCAGGTTTTCTTCAGGGAGGAAGCCCAGGGGAAACATGGGTTTTCTTAGGCCTAAGAAGAGCAAAGCCAACATTGGAGATTAAAGGATTAATTATGGCAATGATTCAAAGCTGAGTAAAGTACATTTTGTAAGGACGGGTAGAGGGTATTACAGGAGCAGACATGGGGCGAGCACACCCAGACCAGTCTGATCCATGGCAAGTTCAAGAGCTAATTCCAGGAGTTAGCTTCACCCTAGGTCCAGGACTACACTGGCTTTCAGGATAGAAAGATACAGGTGTGGGCCTGCCTAGCAAGAATGAACAGGCCAGTAGAGTGCTCTGAGTGCATGATGCTGGTGAGCTTCTATGTGCATGTAACAGAAGTGCACCCGTCATAAAAAAACAGGCATCGTGTTATACTAGGGATTACAAATAAGGGTAGTAATGAAACACAGATCTTTTATTTATCAGTTCCTAATAAAATTTCCAAGCATTAGAAAATCTTTTATTGTAAAATGTCTCCTGATAAGAGATGTTTTTGTTTCTCTGTTACCCAACAGTGGGCATTCCATTGCGGACATGGACAGTTTGAGGATTGGATGGAGTTTGAGAGGTCATCTTGATTCTTCTGCACCTTCTCGCATCTCTGTCCTAACATACCAGACAGATGAGATAGCCAGAGAACAGGATTTCACAACTTCACTTGGGAGCCCATTCCAACAGCCTATTGGGTCAGCCAGTTTTTCTCTTCCATGTTATCGTGAGGGGCAATATTTTGTCCTTTCTAGAGAAGAAAAAAATCTAAGCACTTGAATATAAAATTACTTTTTAAAAATATTTGGAACTATGGAGGTTGAAGTTTCTCTTGCATTCCCAACATACTGCTTTAGAAGAGCTAACCTACCTGCTTGCCCATGTCACTGTGACTGTCACCGGACGAACTCTACCTACAAACCTTCCACCAATGAGCTGGAAAGACAAATAACTAGCACCTGTGGCATAGGGATTGCACGAAGCACATCTGTATTAAGCATCCTCCCTAATGCCTGCAAGAGAGTAAGTTCTTATGTGTATATGGTTTAGACAATCTCTTCTTAATCTGTGTATTCTGTATCTTCTTCTATAGCTCTATAGAACAGCAATCATCATTTCTTTTTATGAACAAAATTAATAGCATGTTTGAAGATCATTTTATTTTCCCCTAAGACAAAAATCAAAAGCCAATGAGATTTGAGTTTTCCTCTTTCTTTCCTTATTTATTTATTTATTTATTTATTTATTTATTTATTTATTTATTTATTTATTTATAGAGATAGAGTTCTTCTGTGCCCTTGCTGTCCTAGAACTCTCTTTATAGACCAGGTTGGCCTTGAACTCACAGAGATCTACCTGCTTCTGCCTCCTGAGTGCTGGGATTGAAGGTGTGTGCCACCACTGCCCAGCTGAGGTTCATTTTCAAAACCATAAACCGCAACGCAGATGGTAAAGTAGAAGACTGGATTTTATTTATTACCAGATTTAGAAAAATCTTCACTATGCTTATTATCCCAGGTGTATCTGGCTAATACACTTTCTCCTTCCTCCGACAGAGGCCAATCTGCCTTTGTGCTACTGGAAACCTAAACAAATCCTCCCCCCTTTAATTGGGGTTTGAATGGATTCTACACCATATGTACCATAATTTCTTTTTCAGTGGTTCATACAGTGTCTTTAAATGCATGTTAACATATTTAAGTTTTCTAAATCAGGCCTTTTCTGGCAAGAAATAATTACAATTTAACTTAAACATAACAATAGTTTTGCAAAGGTTTGGGACACATATGTTCTATAAATTGATAAAGTAAATGTGCAACTTCGACATTTTTCAGGAAAAAAAGTATATAAAGTAATACAAAAAGATAAAATATTGTTTTGGAACTTCTGCATTGGTGGCAATGCATAAAAACCATTATTCTAATTTTCCTGCTCCTTTACTATATTGAATTAACTAAGGAGAGTCTAAGTTACAATATAGCACATATTACTGTTAATTATTGCTTACATCTTGATGAAGTCCTTTGGTATACTTAAGTTATTTTTAATGTTACTGTAACACAATACTTAACAAAAGCAGCTTAAGGGAGGAAGAGTTCATTTTGGCTCACAGTTCAAAGGTGCAGTCCCTCATGGAGAAGTCATGATTGGGGAGCTTGAGGCACTTGGTCAGATAGCATGCTAGTTAGGAAGGAGAGAGTGCTGGTGTTTATAACACCCATGAAGATGATGCCACCCCCACCATAAAGGGTGGGTCTGCTTTCCTCAGTTCAACCTGTCTGTAGACACCCTAATAAACACCTCATAGGTATGCTTCCACACCAATTCTAAATTCAGTCAAGATGATAATGGAAACTTACCATCATAATATGAGTCCCCAAAACTGGAAGTAAACTGGGTAACAGGTCATTAGAACCTGGTACTATAACAGGGCCCCAGACCTTAGTAGACCCTGAGACCTTAGCACAACTGACTCCATGATGGAAGTACCATTTCAGGCTGTAAAACTCAGCTCATAGACAGCACCACCTGCCAAAACTAAAACAATGACCTAATCCATCAAAGCCCACAGAGTTCTGAGAAAATCTCTAAATGTACTAACCTTGCTTTTTGGCTTCTGTGGTTCCACTTTCTGACTAACTGTTCTTTTTAACTAAAGTTTGCCTATCCAGGACATAGTTTTTATGCTTAAAACTCATCCTGACAAAGGCTCGGGCTATACATGTTGGGCCCCATTTTGGCCCTGGTTTGGGCCTGGAGTTTGTGCGGCCTTTTGGGAGAGCCTAAGCCTGGCTCGAGTTTTGAGCCCTGTCTCAGTCACTTCCATATCAGGGTGACTCAGCAAGACCTGTTTGGCCCTGCCTCTGCCCGCCATTTCTGATGTGAAGCTTTGCCATTGGTCCTGTCAGTTACCCCTTACCCTCCGTCACCCTTCCCTGCCTCCTACATCATCTCTTCCCATACCTAAGTGCCCACCTCCTTGCCTTCTCTATATAAGCAAGTGCCTAGTTTAATAAAGTGAGTTCCTGCTTCGACAAGACTCTCGGCCTGGTGTGTTTCTTTTGGGCCGTCAACACTCACCATCCCTCTCAGCCCTAGGCAGACCCAGCTGGACCGGGTTCTCTCCTCTCCCCTGGACCTGCTGGCAAGGAGCCAACATATACTGGAATCCCAGGCACCCAGTGTAGTCACAGGCCAGCTAAGAAAGACTTCCTATTAGCTTAAACCATGTCCAACATGTCTTATCTGGTGAATATTCTGCAACATTTCCATTGCTGGGGCCAAGGACCTGTGGCTAGACAGGTTATTGTCTCTAAGTGAGAACCTTCTACTATTGTTCTGTTAAATGGGCATACCATTAAAATGATTCCTAATGACTTACTGCTGTACCCACAGATTGGCACATCTCTTAGTCTTCATCAGTGAAACTTCTTTCAGTAGATGGCAATGAACACAGAGACCAACAACTTGTTAAAGTACAAAGAATAAGAGACTGTGGAGTCCTCAGCCCTAAATAAAACATCTGAATCACACACCTTCCCTACATGGTTCAGGGATCATCACGGAAGAAAGGGCATAAAGACTGTAAGAGCAAGAGACAAAGGATGACCACAGGCAATGCTTCCAGACACAACAGGCAATTACAAACTCACAGTAGTTATGACAGCATGCACAAGACCTAAGCAAGCACAGGCTAGACAAAATCCCAGCATGGAGCAGGTACATGTGCAAGAAGTCCACCCCCTGTCTGAGGCACTAACACCATTTGAGAGCTGCTGAGAAAGGAAGAGTGTATTTTCCTTAAGGGTATGACCTCTGGTAGGTCGACCATATTTCCTCGCAGGCACCTTTCCCCGGAGTATTTGAGCAACTTAAATTGAACTTGAGTTTTAAAACTACAGAGAGCTAGGGAGATGGGAGTGAATCTAAGAGAAGTTGAGGGAAGGATGAACAAGATTAAAATACATTGTATAAGAGTTTGAAGAATTAGTAAAATATTATTTTAACAGAAAAACTCAAACAAAATAGTTGCCTACCATAAAATAGCTGCTATTGCTTTTAAAAAGCAAAGAAATGAAAGTTACATAGTATTTTCTATAAATGATACAAAAATAAGCATACCAAATAGGTGATAGACGTTTAAAATGTATTAACTGAGTTAATTGTGGGTTTTCAATAATAAAAGATGGCATTGTGACCACTGAAGGTAGAGATATCAGAATCTCTCATGATGACACTTTTCTGGGGTCTGAGTGGAAAGTTACCACAAAAAGCAGCAAATGGAGATGAGCTTTGTGGCACACGCCTTTCATCCCAGCACTCAGGAGGCAGAGGCAGGCGGATCTCTATGAGTTCAAGGACAGTGTGGTCTACATACTGGGTTCTAGAACAGCCAGAGCTACATAGTGAGACTCTGTTTCAAAAGAAAAAAAAATGGACAAACAACAACAAAAGGAAATGTTCTGACCTTTGTTTACATTTATTTATTTATCTCTGTGTGTGCTTGTACCTGAACATGCCACAGCTTCTGTGGGAGTCTGTTATCTTCTTCCACCATGTTGGTTCTGGGTGGTCAAGCTTAGGTCACCAGATTCAGCAGCAAGAGTCTTTGCCTACTGAGCTATCTTGCCACCCCACAATGTAAAACTGTTTTTAACTGAACTGAATATATATATATTATATATGCGCAACTGTGTTTAAACTTAGTATTTCACATCTTATCATTAATTTAAAATCTTAATATCACCAAAGTTTGGCCACATAAGGTGACAACTAAAGACATAAAAGCACCAAAACCACAAATACATAAACCTAAATTTATGCATGCCTAAATCAGAAAGCAAAGGAAAATTCTGAGCCTGGCAAATAGTTTAAAAAGAACACAAAAAGACAATGCCAAGAGCCTGGGGTGTGTAGCTCAGGTGGGAAAGTGCCTGCCTAGCATGCACAGCCCTGGTTTGATTCCCAACAGTACATTCACCGTGCATGGTAGCTCACGCCTGTAATCCCAGAATGTGGGAGGTGGAGACAGGAGGATCAGAAGTTCAGGTCATCCTCCACTACATGTTCAAGGCCAACCTAGGACATATGAGACTCTGTCAAAAAAGAAAAAGAAGAAAGGAAAGGAGAGAGGAGGAAGGGGGGAGGAGAGGGGAGGGGAGGGGAGGGGCCAGGCCAAATGTGAACTACAGCTGGAGGCAGTTATAAATGATCTAGCTACTCACTGGCTCTAATGCAAGCAAAGCCAGAATCTCTCAGCTTCGTCATGCTAAACACAGCACCTCTGTTCTCTACATTAGTTATTCAGCAAATGCACGGGATTTAGCTTATAGCTAAAGAGCAATAAAAGTAATGTCTCAGCCCTCAGCTTCTAGGCCCTGGGTGAATACCTGACAAACAGTTTCTCATTCACTTCCACCAAGGCTCAGTTCCCCTTCTTTTCAAGGAAGACGTTACTAAGACAAAGTTTTTCAAAGCTCATTTGAAATAAATGCATTCTGCTCTAAGGACCCAGAAGCAAACCAGGTGGTAGCAACACCTGATGGTGTATACTGTTCTAGTACTCTTGAGAACGGGCAGGGTGGACTGAAGAGATAATCCGATGGTTTAGAGCACAGGCCTCTCTTCCAATGGGCCTGGGGTGAATTCCCAGGACCCACAAGCAGCTTGAAAAGCATCTAGAGCTCCAGTTCCAGGGACTCTAACATCCTCTTCTGGACTCTGTAGGTGCCTGGTCCCCATACTGTGCATACACAATGGCAAAACATCCATGCACATAAATAAGAAATTTTAAAAGACCAAGCTAAGAGACTAACATTCCACAACTCACAAAGAGATGGTGTGGGGTAACCTCACTCTCCCACGAGGCCCTCACTGTCATCACCCTGGAATAGTAACCAATGTCCCCATTTAGCAGGTATTGATTAAGAGGCCGCATTGTACTAGTGCTAGGTGCTGGGGATACAGCAGAGAAAAAAAATTGATTTCTGCCCTGGAGCTTGTGTTCTGCTAAGGAGAAACATAGGTAAACCAATAAATCAAGAATTTCTCAGGGAGTGGCTAGTCTGGAGATTTCAAACAAATGACAACTCTCAGCAGATTTCCGAGAAAACTGAAAACTACAGCAAAAGAGTAAGACGGATGTGCATCAAAATAACACCTTAATGATCAAAACAGATTAAGTTGAAGTATGTGGCTGATGAACAACTAAGCTCATAATCCCACACTCCCAAATTGGACAGACTTTCTCACCCAGTCATATACAGGCCTAGACAAGAGAGAGTACCCTGGTGGGAGAACTGCCCAGCTTACGGTGTAGAGAACCAAGAAGACAATGAGTAGTCACAGGGCAGCTGCTTTCTAAGGGAGAAGCAGGAAGATAGATACCCAGATGTGTGCTGCTTATTCTTCTCCATACTCTATGAAGTCATGTCTTTTCCCTGGGTACGCTATAAATAAAGGATTACAGCGATGCCATTAGTAGTGCATTACTATAAAAGCATCTGCATTTAAAAGTGCATCTCTACCAGCTTCTGCAGCACTCCCCACATCTTTGTACTTTTTGTCCATTGGTGTTAACTATAAGTCCATATACAATCATAGATGCTGCTATTCTCTCGGAGTGCAAATACGAAGTATACAAGGACAGCCCTATTCCTCTGACCCTCTAGCCATTTCCTAGACACTAGCCACCACTTGGGGATGCATTCTTGGGCTAACCATAAGAGGTGTGGCATCTGTTCTCAGGAAACTCTAAAAATGGGCTGGAACAGTACAGTGACTGTATTAGGTTAGCCTTGGTTGTCGTCTTGATCAGGTTAATAATCCTGGGAAATCAATAACACACAGCTGTGGGTATGTCTGTGGGGCTTCGTGACTGGTGCACAATGAAGGCCCTGACATGATGAATGGTGCAGTCCCCTAATGAGTCAAAATTGAGGATATTGTTGAGAGTTGGTGGAACTACAGAAGGTGGTGTCTGCTTAGAGGAAGTAGGTCACTGAGGACATATCCACCTCCCTGCTGCCCCATGCTATGTCTGGTGCCATGCTGTGATCTGCTCTTCACTGCCAGGCCCTCTCTGCCATGGTTGACTGAAATCTTTGAATCTTGGGGATAAATGACAATCTTTCCCTTTTCTTTATTTCTTTAAATCTGTTGTTTATTTATTTACTCACTTGTGTATGTATGTATGTATATATATATATATATGTATGTATATAAGTGTGTGTGTGTGCTCATGCTGTATACACTACATATAGTACATGAGTGGAGGTCATAGAACAACTTGGCAGGAGTCAGTTCTCTTCTACCATGTGGGTCTCAGGGATGAAACTCTGGTCTTCAGGCTCAATGACAGGATCCACTACTAGCTGAGCTTCCTGCAATTCAAACACCTTCCTTCTCAAGAAGCTTATGCCAGATATTCTATCAGATAAGAGATGAGAAAGCTAAATAACCTAAAAATCACAGCAACTCTAAAATTACTCTGTCCAGAGGCTGGTGACTCATGTCCCATACTGTTCCCATGCTCCATTATAATAATCTATATTTCCAGCATAAGATATTAGAAATCATTTAATAAGTACACAATTTAGAACAATTATTATATGCCAACATAGGTATGTCTCACAATTAAGATATGAACTATATCGTTTTATAATTTCAGAGAAAAATTATAAACATTCAAATCTTAATCCTCTGTGATTTAATGACTGAGAGTATTTGAATTCAGTAGAATCAAGCACTCTTGTCTGGAAACATCTATTGATGATATAATAATCATCTACCAAGGTCAAATATGGCATGACCTATGGTAAGAAGCTCCCTTCCTAAACTACTAGAATTACAACTTCCCCAAGCCTCTGAATCTTCTGTATTCTGCCATGTAATACACCCCAGACCAGGCAACCTGCCCTTGGGAAGTACATGCTAACTCTAGGTATGTGTACAGAGTCCTTTTCTTAACCAATCAATCTCTATCATCTATCCATCCATCCATTTATCTATCTATATATTTATCTACCTATCAATTTGTCATCTATCATCTATCATCTATGTATCAATCATCTATCATCTATCATTTATCATCTATGTACCTATCATCTATGTATCTATAAATCATCTATGTATCTATCATCTATGTATTTATCATCTACCTATCACCTATATATGTATCTACCATCGATGTATTTATCATCTATCTATCATCTATGTATCTATAATCTATCATCTATGTATCTATCATCTAGGTCATCTATTTGTCATTTATCATCTATATATCTATCACCTATCATCTAACCCCCCACTTCTCTCTCCCCTTCTCTCTCTCTGTCCCACAGCCATAGTGTAAGCAGCCTTGCCACATGCTCTCTGCCACACTTCTCTGCCCATCCTAAGACCTAGCTTTGGAACCACCTGAACTCTGACTGTCGATACCTCGAGCTCAGACTAATCTTTTCTCTCTTTCACTTATTTCTCTGAGGTATTTTGTTACAGTGAAGAAGAACTAACACCTCCCCAAATTCCAGTTGTTTCTCAAAGCCTCAGACATGGAGGGTTCAAGCGAGCTAACACTCCTTTTCTATTTGTTTCACAAGTGGCAGAGTACACAGAGCCTTAGATACCCACCTCCTTGATATGGGCTAAATAAGAAGACCTTACTGAAAAGCAAAAATAAGTTATTAAATAAACTGATCCCCTTCAGACTGAAACAAATTTACATGGTAGAGACACCACTAAAGCCAAAACATGGCCTTTGTTGTGAGAAACAGACCTTCAAAAGGAAAAGAAATATCAGGCAAGCCAGAAACTCCAAGTAGCTAAGTGGTCTACCTCTCTGGGGTAAAGGAAACAACAGTTTTACCATAATTCCCCTCCCATTGAAGGAAACACCAGTTACAGTCAGTGGCTGTAGCAGGCCACAGGAAGTGAAACAGAGAAATACTATGTGGGGTCATACGTAAAGAATGTGGCTAAACTGCTTCTTGGTTCAGAGGCCCAAGGGAGTCATGGAGTCTGAGTGAAAAAGTGTTGTGAGCAGGAAGAACAGATGAGTTAAAGGTCCTGAGGGAAAGAGTTGCTTGCTATGATAGAGCCACTGTTCTAAATGGGGCAGGGAACATTTAGAGACATTAATGATTGTCACAGCTCAGGAATCTGCTGAAAGGAGATGAGGTGTGTCACCAAACATCCAGTAAAGCACTGAGTTTCTCCTCCAAGATAAAGTGCATATCAGTGGCACCTAGATCGGAAGCCCTGTGTTAGAAACGCAGAGAAGTTAGTAATGAGACAGGGCTAATCAGTGGATGAGAGAACAAAGGTGAACACAAAGAGGAAGTGGGAGTTAAGATATCTGAGACCTTGCAGTACACAATATAGATTTTGGATTGCACTCTGAAGATGTGAAATCCTGGGTTCAGTTCACGAAGAGGGGGAAATAATCCAATCACATTTTTGTGTAGATGGGTATGCTGGTGTGTGTGTGTGTGTGTGTGTGTGTGTGTGTGTGTGTGTGTGTGTGTGCACCTGTGGAGGCCGTTGGTAGACTCCTCAGTGACTCTCTACATCATTATTTGAGACAGTGTCCCTCACTGACCGCTGGAGATCACCAATTGGCAGGACTGGCTGGCTAACAAGCTCCAGGATCCACTGTCTCTGCCTCTCCAGCCCTGGAACTGCAGGTGCATGAAACTATACCTGGCTTTTTACACAGTGTCAGGGATCTGAACTCAGATCCTCACGATATGTGTAGCAAGTACTTGATCTACTGAACCATCACCCAGCCCCTCTTTTCCATTTCTAATTGTGACTATTTAGGTCTTTTTTACATTTTCTTAGCTAGTTTGTCCATTTGACACTTTATCAAACACAATTCCTTTCATTCCTCTGACTGATTTGCTTATTTTTCTCCCCTGAAACCTGTGTGTCTTTCATTGCACCAGTCGTGGATTTGGTTGTCTCTTCTTTCCTAGATCCGTGCTCACTTGTGATCTTTGTCCCTTTCTGTGTTAGTGCCGTGTACTCTTCTTAAGGTCCAATAAGTTAGATAAATGACTGACACATTTCAATAAAATGCCCATTAAATTGTAGCTGCCATGGATTTTATCAGATACATTCATTATTTTGAACATTCCTATATAAATACTAGAGTCGGTCCCCAAAGAGTGTTGAAATGTGGCAGTTATTTTTATTTGGTTTCTATTTCCATTGTTGTTTAGAGGGTTTTGTGGGGGGGAGAGGGGAGCATGGTATATATCACTGACTTTAAGAGAGTTATTTTTAATATTTGACGGTCCTAAAACTCAGAATGTTTCGTTATAGAGATAATAATCACTATCCTTCAGTTCGGCTTTCTTTTAAAGTATACAAGCACAGTGGGGCATCATATAATCGGATGCATCTTAAACTTGTGATTTCAGTTAAGACTACATGCTGAGGGTTTTTTAAATGTAATAGTTTTTGTTTCCCATATTCCAAAGTTTAATTTGGGAATCAAGTTTTCAACCTACTCCCTTTTCATTAGACACACAGCCATCACCCCCTGCTGGATGGACCTCCCTCACCACTGCCTGGCTAGGTTGTGAGTGACAGGTGGCAGAGGTATTACTACCAACCCCTGGAGCTCCCTCTGCATTCCTTCCTTGTTTTAACATCCCAGAAGACACACTGTGTGTGAACTGAGGCACATTAGTAGTTTCTCTATTAAACACAGTTTGAGGAAACGACTTGCTATCCTAACCCTATCCTAATTAACAGTAGGAGGGATTAATTTAATCCCTCCCAAGTGCTGGGATTAAAGGCGTGAATCGGAGATTTTTTTTTTTTTTTTTTTTTT
>JAPYYD010005890.1:0-11661 GCA_028551405.1 Uromys caudimaculatus | reverse complement strand
CCGTCATCCTGAAGTTTGGACCACCAACCAAAGAATACACATCTATGGACCCATGGTTTGGACCACATATGAGGCAGAGGATGACCTCGATGGCCATCAGGGAGAGAGGAGAGGCCCTTGGGCCTTGAGGGTTTTAGAGGCCCCAGTAAAGGGGAATGTCAAGGTGGGAATAGGTGCATGGGTGGGTGGGTGGGTGGGAGGTGGAATTCCCTCATAGAGGTAGGGATGGGGAGGGGATAGGGGGCTTCCAAAGAGGAGACCAGAAAAGGGGAAACATTGGAAATGTAAATAAAGTATCAAAAATAAAATAAAAAAAAAAGGAGCATGGTGTTAGTTTCTAAAATTAGAGAATAATTTTCATAAAATATTTATTTATTTACAGAGACATTTTAACAAGTTCATAAAATAAAGAGGGAAAGAATTCTATCATATCAGTTATGTAACCTAAATATATAGAATAATTTTTTTTGAAAATGGAAATAATCTCATTACAGAGTTAGAAGAATTCTTGTCTTTGTACTATAATAAATCAGTTCAAACCTTATGCATCAGATTAATGATAATGTAATTAACTGTCGGTGTGAGAAAATTTTCAGATAATACTGAAATTCTAATTTTAACTTAAGGAACAGAGGTACTTGGCTGTTGAGTAGAAGAACATTTCCTTAATTAATGCAAAGTATGGAATTAAACTGTCTATCTAGATTCTACTTTTTAAAATTACATAAACATTAACCTCCAAATGATTAGTTTTATGAACTTTTTGTCTCACAAATTCATACAGAAAATCTAATAACTAATTCATTACTAGTGAAATGGGACTGAATAAATGGTTCTTAATGGCTACAAATGTAGAAAGTTTTCACGATGGAAGAGGCATTCGTCTTTGTCAGATAGAAATACAGCTCAAGCAGCTATGGCATTGAAATGGGGACAGAAGTCACCAGGCGTAAAGAATACAATGCCTGGGAAAGAAAAGTATAAACTCTGCCACAACATTTTCAGCCTCCTACTCGTATGAACTGCAGCAACGAGGGAGGCTCACATTACTTTGTTGTTAGTAAAGGACAGCAGAACTATAAAACCCTGGTTCAGATTCTCATTCTATAAAACTCTGTGGGAGCATTACTCGTCACTGGAATAATTCAGGGCCAGTGCAGAAGACAGATGGATCATGGAGAATGGCAGTTGACTATTGAAAACTAAATCACGTAGTAACTCTGATTGCACTGCTGTACCAGATGTAGTTTTGTTACTTGAGCAAATTAACACATCTCCTGATACGAGGTATGCAGATATTTATCTAGCAAATGCCTTCTTCTCAGTGCCTGTCCATAAGGACCACCAGCAGCGATTTGCTTTCAGTTGGCAAGGCCAGCTGTATACCTTTACAGTTTTGCCTCAAGGATATATTAATTCTCCTGCCCTATGTCATAACTTAGTTAGAAGTGATCTTGATCATTTGTCTCTTCTACAAAATATCACAATGGTGCCCTATATTAATGACATTATGCTGATTGGACCAAGTGAGCAAGAAGTAGCAGCCACTTTGAACATTGGTAGCACATATGCATATCAGAGGATGGGAAATAAATCCAACCAAAATTCAAGGACCATCTACCTTAGTGAAATTCTTAGGAGTCCAATGATGTGGGGCATGCAGAGATATTCCTTCTAAGGTGAAAGATAAATTATTGCTCCTGGCCCCTCCCACCACCAAGAAAGAAGCACAGCGTTTAGTGGGTTTATTTGGATTCTGGAGACAGCGCATTCCTCACTTGGGTGTGTTACTCAGGCCCATTTACTAACTGACTCGGAAAGTTGCTAGCTTTGTGTGGAGCCTGGAACAGGAGAAGGCTCTTCAACAGGTCCAGGCTGCTGTGCAGGCTGCTCTATCACTTGGACCACATGATCCAGCAGACTCGATGGTACTTGAGGTGTAGGTGGCAGATAGAATTGCTGCTTGGAGACTCTGGCAGACTCCTGTAGGTGAATCACAGAAGAGACCTTTGGGATTTTGGAGCAAATCTCTACCATCCTCTGCAGACAACTATTCTTCCTTTGAAAAACAGCTCTTGGCCTGCTATTGGGCCTTAGTGGAAAGTGAACATTTGACAATAGGAGACCAAGTTACCATGAGACCTGAAGTGCCCATCATGAGCTGAGTGTTATCAGACCCTCCAAGTCATAAAGTAGGACGTGCACAGCAGCAGTCTATTATCAAATGGAAGTGGTTTATATGTGATCAGGTCCAAGCAGGTTCTGAAAGCACAAGCCAGTTACACAAAGAACCAAATGCCTATGGTTTGTTGTTGCAGTAAATATTAAAAAAGAGAGCTTGCACGTTCCTGCACTAGTGCTGACAACCAGGGCCACAGAGCTCCCGCCAGGTGATCTCATTCTCATGGTTCCTCTGCCTGAAGTCTCTTGGGTGGGGGGGGGCAAGTTCCTCTCAATATCATGAAATGCCCACCCCACACACCCCCATGGTCAGCCATCTCAACACCCAATTACCTGGTAGAATTAAAATTCTTAAGCATATAGCTAACTAATCAGATTTATGTATCAATAAATCCACGATTTACACGATGTCAATACAATAATTTCAGAACCAATTGATAATGATAAAAGCTGCCCACCTAGATTAGACAAATTATTCCAATATTCTAACCTTTAATGATATCAAGACTACCGGTGGCACTATGCCAGTTCACATCTGCCTCCATCTTCGTTCCTCCTCTCTCCCTGAGATGCTCCTGTCTTTTCAGCTCTTAGTTCTGTCTCCCTGTTCCCTATCCAATCACAGGGCTCCTATTGCCCTAATGTAATTGAACAGGGAAATTCCTGCAATAGTTTGTACTCCTGTTACAATGCCATCTGCTGCCAAGCATGTGCCTATAGCCTCATGGGGTGTTCCCTATGATCAGCTCACTGAAGAAGAGGAGACTAGGACCTGATTTACTGATGGCTCCACACATTATGCAGACACCACCCAGAAGTGGACAGCTGCAGCATTACAACCCCTTTCCCAGACAACCTTGAAAGATAGAGGTGAAGGAAAATCTTCACAGGGGGCAGAACTTTGGGCACTATACAGTTTGTTTAGAAGAAGAAATGGCCAGATGTACGATTGTTCACTGACTCATGGGCTGTAGCCAATGGATTGACTGGATGGTCAGGGACTTGGAAAGATCACGATTGGAAAATTGGTGAGAAAGACATCTGGGGAAGAAGTATGTCGATCAATCTCTCCAAATGGACAAAGGATGTGAAGATATTTGTGTCCCATGTAAATGCTCACCAAAAGGTGACTTCAGTTGAGGAGGAGTTCAGTAATTGAGTGGATAAGATGACTCCTTCTGTGGACAGTCAGCCTCTTTCCCCAGCCATCCTGTTATTGCTCAATGGGTACATGAACAAAGTGGCTATGGTGGCTGAAATGGAGGTTATTCTTGAGCTCAACAACACAGACTTTCACTCACCAAGGCTGACCTGGCTACAGCTGCTGCTGAATACCAGGTTTGTCAACAGCAGAGACCAACACTGAGCCCCAGATATGGCACCATTCCTCGTGGTGGGTAGTCAGCAACCTGGTGGCAGGTTGACTACACTGGACTATTTCCTCAGTGGAAAGGAGAACATTTTGTTCTTACTGGAGTAGATATTTAATCTGGTTATGGATTTACCTTTCCTGCATGTAGTGCTTCTGCCAAAGCCACCATCCACGGACTTACAAAATGCCTTACATATCATCATGGTATTCCCCACAGTATTGCTTCTGACCAAGGAACTTATTTCACAGCCAGAGAATTGCTACCATGGGTCCATGATCATGGAATCCACTGGCCTTGCCATGTTCCTCATCATCCTGAAGCAGGTGGTCTGATAGAAAGATGGAATGGTGTTTGAAGATACAGTTACAGTGCCAATTTGGTTGCAGCAGCATGGAGAGCTGGGGCAGAGTTCTTCAGAAGGTTATGAGTCAGCATCTGATATATGGTATAGTTTTTCCCACAGAAAGGATCCGTGGGTCCAGGAATCAAGGGGTGGAATATCACTCCTAGTGACCCTCTAGGAAAATTTTTGCTTCCTGTCCCCACAATCCTAGGTTCTGTTGGCCTAGAAGTTTTGGTTCCAGAGGGGGGAGTGCTCCTACCAGGAGCCATAACAAACATTTCATTGAACTGGAAGCTCAGACTTCCCCCTGATTATTTTGGGCTTCTAATGCCCTTAAACCAACAGGCTAAGAAAGGAATAACAGTGTTAGGAGGGGTGATAGATCCAGATTACCATGGGGAAATTGGATTGCCTCTCCACAATGGAGGTAAGAAGGACTATGTCTAGAGTGCAGGAGATCCTTTAGGGTGTCTCTTAGTACTACCATGTCCTGTGATTAAACTCAATGGAAAACAACAACAGCCTAATCCAAGCAGGATGACAAAGGATGCAGACCCATCAGGAATGAAGGTATGGGCCACACCTCCAGGAAAAGAGCCAAGACCTGCTGAGGTGCTTGCAGAGGGTGGAGGAAATACAGAATGGGTTATAGAGGAGGGTAGTTATAAATACCAGCCAAGGCCACATAACCAGTTGCAGAAACAAGGATTATAAAGTAATATGAATGCTTTTCTTTTATTTTGTTAAGAACACATTTGTCTTTCTTCCAATTTCTTTAACAGCAATTGATATTTAAGTTGAGATACTAAAAGGATGCTCCCAAGGTATACTGACCCATTCTAAATTTACAAATGCATTTGTGATTGTACGAGGAATAGTTATATCATGTTAGGCTTATTCATGACCTTGTTATTGTTTCATGTGGACATGAGATATTACTTGTGTTAAGTTGACAAGGGGTGGATTGTAGTGGCTATTCCTGGTTGTCAACTCGACTATATCTGGAATAAACTACAATCCAGAATTGGAAGGCTCACCTGTGATCTTGATCTTGAGGCTAGGAGATACAAGTTTCTGATCTGGATCTTGGCATGGAGATCTTGAGGCATAGTGGCCATGAATCCCAGAGACTAAGGCAAGGAAATCTCTGAGTTCAAGGCCATCTGGGACAAAGCAAGTCCCAGATTCAGGTGTGGTGGTACACACATTTAATCTGGGCCGCACCTTCAACTGGAGACCTACATTAAGGACATTGGAAGAAAGAAGATCCTCCCGTTGCCTGCTTGCTTGTGGGACTGAGCAGCTGCTAGATTCTTGGACTTCTGTTCACAGCTGCTGCTGACCATTGTTGGGGAGTTGGACTACAGACTGTAAGTCATCAACAAATTCCCTTACTATATAGAGACTACCCATATGTTCTGTGACTCTAGAGAACCCTGACTAATACAAACACATCTGAAGCAGCTATGACATTGACAGAAGTCACAAGGCACGAAGAATAAAATGCCTGGGAAAGAAAAGTATAAACTCTGCCACAACATTATCAGCCTCCTACTCGTATGAACTGCAGCAACAAGGGAGGCTCACATTACTTTGTTAGTAAAGGACAGCAGAACTATAAAACCCTGGTTCAGATTTTCATTCTATAAAACTTTGTGGGAGCATTACTCGTCACTGGTGTAATTCAGTCTGTAGAAGCATGGTCACAACTATTAGGAACTTTTTTCTCAGATAAATTATTTCCCAGGTTGTTTAAATAGAAAACAAAACAAAACAATGACAAAAACGAAGTTCTTTGAAACTATTCAATGGCAAAGCAGATGGACAAGAAATTTCCTTGTAGTGATAGCTACTTCTACTTTTAGATCATTAGTTGATATAATTCTTCCCGTAGGTGTTATAAATTGCCCTTTCCTTGAGTATTTTTTCACTGTGTCCATGCTAAAAATGATTTTCCCACAGACCGGTGAAGGCCAAACATTTAGCTCCATAAGCTTATAAATTTACATTCGGTAGGGCATTCTCTTCCTCTATTATAGCTTTACACCCTGATAAGTGAAATGGCATTTGTATGCGCTCTTCTTCAGAAACAAATATATCTGCCTATTGAATTGCAATTTGCTGAAATTAGAAACTGCAAGCTTAATTTTCCAAGTCCTTTGTTTTTAATTACTCAATGACATTGGGAATCTCTTCTTTCACTTTATTTGATTGCTATAAATTCTGTCTGAGAAGTGATTTTTGTCAAGTTGAGAAAGTAGAGGTAAATAGCATTGGTAATTAGAAAATTAGGTTCTAATCCTAGCTTTGCTACCACCTGACTTTTTAGAACTCTTCAGTACATTTAACTCCCTTGGCTTAATTGTATTCATTAGGAGAAAAAAAGGGTTAGATAAAAAGATCTCTTTTGCCTTCACCTTCTGGGTCTGAACCTGCTGTGGTCCTTGCCAGCACAAAGGCTATCTGTACTGAGTGACAGTAGCAGATTCTAATCCAAGCTCTTATTTTCATGATGGTGTGTTTTATACTCAATTTCTTACTGTTTTCTACTAGTGATATTCATAGAGAATATGTATTTTTAAATTTTAAGTATTAAAAGCATAAATCAGATTTGAAAACATATCTGACAAATATATATTTATACCTAGGATTTTTCAATAATTCTGTTTATGGTTTGAGATATATTGATAGATAAAATACAAAAAAAGATTATAGTTTACCAAAGGAAGCAGAAAAGAAACAGAATCCACAAACATAGGAACAAAATAATATACAGGAATCAACCATAACAAAGGAACTCAGTATACTAATATGTGTAAACACAATGGAGAAAAGAAAATGCAGTGAGATTGTGGAAGAGAATCTTACTAAATGTGATGAATAGAAAGGCATTTATGAAAAGTAGACTTTAGAACACAAACTTGATGGAAGTGTTTGATCTGACTATATTAGTTATGAAGCAGAGAATATCACTTACAGAAGTAAAAGTTAGGTCCTAGTGCAGAAGTGGCTTTGGTTTTTTCAAAGACTATTAAAATGTCAGTGTAAGTGGGTCAGTATGAGTAAAAGAAGGTAGTCAAAATGGGAAAACATGAATGGCTTATTACATTAAAAACCTGTAAGGTAAGCCTTCCTTGATCTATATTCTTTGGTAGTGATACTTAGTACTGATTGTGGGAAGGGCTTTAAGAGTGGAATTGAAATAAACTTGATTCAAATGGTGGCTATTAAAAGCTTTTATGATTTCTCAGGGTGCTCTGCCACCACCATAGGACAATCCAAGGCTAGGTGAAAGGGGAACGAAATGCCTCATTGAGTAGAGATGACATCCAGGCCAAGACATAGACCACTGATAGGAGACCCGTAGAGTAGATACTCACAGAGGATTGACTAATGATGGGTTGAAGGCTTTTCTTCCTCTTCCCTTTTAGAGTTAAGATGCAAGGCCCTTTGCATCCACTGAGCTACATCTTCCTGTCCAAGGTTTGCTTTTTAATAAGAACTGATATGGGATAGGAGAAATTGGTGACAGGTCATATGACATTTTCTTAGGCACTGGCAACATTTTAATTTTTATTCTGGATAAAATGGGAGTGCTGTGACTGTCCTGTTATAGAAACAGATTCAGAAACGTTTTCTACAATGTGAGAACTTATTGAATAACAATAAATTCACAAAGCAGGTTACTTTCTTTCTTTCCACGTATTCTCTGTCATACATTAGAGCCTGACCTCAATCTCCACTCCTCTCAGTTCTGCCTTTCACCTCTCCTCTACCATCGATCTACAGCTCCTGTTTTCCTTCAGAAAAGAGCAGGTCTCCCAGAGATATCAACTGTCTAAGTCTCCGGGCTATCCAGCCTCTTGTTCTTGGCCATCTAGACAGTGTCCAGCATGGGATCCCTCTCCTGGCATGGGCTTCAAGTTAGACCAGTTATTAGTTGTCCACCCGCAGAAGCTCCAAGTCACCATTGCTCCAACACTTCTTGCAGGAAAGACAGGTTGTGTGTCTAAGGTTTTATGTCTGAATCGGTGTCCCATTCCTACCCCTGTACATCTTGCCTGGTTGCAGAAGATGGCCCATTCAGGCTCTGTATCTTCCATCATCAGGAATCCTTTATTTCAATGGCAGCAATTCAGGATATGGTTCTTCCTGTCTACCTGATAATCCGGTAGCCACAAATGATGGTTCTTTTATTGCAATCTTAAAATATTAATAACGAATCTCAGATCACGTAGCACACAGAACACAGTAAATGGATCTATTGTACTGTGTTCTGCCTCTCCTCTGGGGTGCCACCAGCATGCTACCAGGAGGAAGGCAGGGCAAAGACCGAAATGGGGGTCCACAGCTGATGTCTTCCTACGCTGGATCAGAAGAGGAAACAGCGGAGTCTGGAACGAATGCTATGGTTCCGGGTTTCCTCCCTGTGTACCCAAGCACATGGGATTGGAGTGCATGGGAGGTTTCCATGGCCTACACTTTCCCTTCAGGTGTCTGTGCACCAGGTAGAGACAGGAGGAGGAGCCCTGTGTGAGAGGAATCTGGTCTGATTGAGAGTGAGGGCTAAGAGTACCCAAGGAGCTGGAGAGGAGAAAGTCTTTCTCAGGAGTCGTAGGTGCGTTTCTTTAGTCGAAGGCCTTCCCCATGGTGATCCTTAATGAAGCAGCTCTCTGAGACAATCCTTGCTGTTCATACTGCTTTATTTGATGGTGTATGTAAATGCATACTCTTTGGGGGTAAACCAGGGATTTAAATATCTTCTGCAGGAAGGAATTTTCAGAAAGGGAAATGGCTATAGTTTACAGAATGAGTGAAATTCAAAGAGGCTGCTGCAGAGTTCAAGATGTTCTAGAAGTTGGATTGAGAGAACGGAAAGCAGAGTCTGCAGTGCTAACACAAGGAATCCTGAACCAGCTGCTGTGTAGAAGATGCTGCTGTAGAGTCCAGGTCCTGAGCGGGTCAGGATGCAGAACAGAGATGCTGTCAGCTTCAGAGATGGGAGGGCAGAACGGAGTCATAGCTTGAACAGGGGTTTGAGATTTAGATAGGCAAGCAGGTGGCTGTGCGTGGACAGACAGGCTGCATCAACAGTGAGGGTTATAGGAGCGCTGAAACTCAAGGGACAGTTTAGAGTTCTCTGCCTGTTGGTCCCTGTGGCACATACTAGGTGTCCTGTGATAGGCTGATGTGAGACTGTTTCAGTGTTTGAGTCCATGACGGTTAATGGTCCAGGTAAAGGAGTTATATACTTTCCTTGGTCTTGCCTACCTTCCCTGCTGTGGTTGCTCATATATGTGTCTACAATGTCAGTTAACCTCTATACATTTCTAGGCTGGCTCTCTTTTACTTTTAAAATTAAATCATTTATCAGTCTTTACTGCAAGGGTGGTGCCAGATAGATAGCATTGCTGGTTTGTTCACCCAGGACTGCAGTCATCCTCTATCTTCAGGAGACAGTCAAAAGCCTCTTGCAAAACAAAGTCTCCCAGGACAAGGCAGGGTCTGAAAAAAACACTGTTTCACATAATATGGAATAACTTAGAACTGGGAGAACCTGATCTCAAACCAGTGATACTGTTTCAGTCAGGACTGTTACACAATTTTTCATTTTAAAATGTTCAATCTAGCTGTTGTATAAATGGCTACCTTTTAATTTCCCCTGCCTCATCCTTATTCATAACTGTGGAGTACAAAGGCGAGATTGGCACTTTATTTGACACGTGCACTCAGTCATAGCCTTTGTTCATCTAACTTGGACTTAGGTAGACTTTGCTTGTGGATATAAACATTCACTCTAGCCTTTCATCTTTCTTTGAGAGAACTATTTACATAACCCTTTGTTCAAGCATGACTTCTTTATGTCAGTTGGTTTTGACAGTCTTATGTAGAGCTCACGTTTAAGAGAGTTAGCAACTTTCCATGGGAGTTATAAGTCTAATTCATATTACGAAAGAATATCAAGGACAGTGGAACCTAAGACATCTTAATATTGTTTTATAATTTATAATCCTTGGGATTAAAGCAGCTTGGTGAGATGGCTTTTAGTACTCGAGAATTTGTTATATTTCTATAACTCTAAAAACCAAACCTCCCATGACACTTAGATATCTCACACACAGTAATGTTCAAATCCACAGCACTCGGTTTATGGCTGTCTTCTATACTCCAAAGATTTACTGAAAACAGCAACTCAGCCTGAAAGGAATAATAGTGTACATTGTTTCAAACATGGGTCATCATGGCCAGGTAACACAGATTCAATTGATCCTGAATGTTGTGTTCTTCTGCAGAAGGGGGTGCATGAGTTTTAGTAAACTAAGAATGAAGTCATCAATTAATGTTGTCAATATTGGTAGAAGCATTAGGCAGGTGGGCTCTAGAAACATGGAGAAGCATTTTCAAAGGTTTCTGATGTATTTTATAGAATTTGTTCTAGGGTTAGTAGAGGCTTTGGGCAGATTAAGCATAATGAGGAGATGTTACTCAATAGCCATTAGAATGTTAGGTTATTTATAAAGGTTAAACTGAATAGCTATTTATGTAAAAGTGGTAAGAGAGCCCAATAAATTTTTTTTTAATTTTTATTTTTTGATAATTTATTTATATTTCAAATGTTTCCCCCTTTCCAGTACTCCACTTTGGAAACCTCCTATCCCATCCCCCCACCACCACTATGAGGGTATTCCCCCAGCCACCCACCCTCCTACCCACTCCTGTCTTCCCACCTTGGCATTCCCCTATACTGGGGCCTCTAACAACCTCAGGCCCAAGAGCCTCTCCTCCCCTGACGGTCAACAAGGCCCTCCTCTGCCACATATGTGGTCTGAACCATGATTCCTTCCATGTGTATTCTCTGGTTGCTGGTCCAGTCTCCAGGAGCACCAGGGGTCAGGCCAGTTGACAATGTTGCTTCCTCCATGGGGCTGCAAACTCCCTCAGCTTCTTCAGTCCCTTCTCCAACTCCTTCATCTAGGACCTCACACTCAGTCCAACCGTTACTGTGAAGTGAAACTTGGGTATTCTGAACTTTTGGGCTAATATCCACTTATCAGTGAGTACATACCATGTTCGTTCTTTTGTGACCGAGTTACCTCACTAAGGATGATATTTTCAAGTTCCATCCATTTGCCTGCGAATTTCATGAAGTCGTTGTTTTTAATAGCTGAGTAGTACTCCATTGTGTAAATGTACCACATTTTCTGTATCCATTCCTCTGCTGAGGGATATCTGGGTTGTTTCCAGCTTCTGACTATTATAAATATGGCTGCTATGAACATAGTGGAGCATGTGTCTTTATTACATGTTGGAGTATCTTCTAGGTATATGCCCAGGAGTGGTATGGCTGGGTCCTCAGGAGTATTATGTCCATCTTTCTGAGGGTCCACCAAATTGATTTCCAGAGTGGTTGTACCAGCTTGCAATCCCACCAACAATGGAGGAGTGTTCCTCTTTCTCCTCATCCTCACTAGCATCTGCTGTCACCTGAGTTTTTGATCTTAGCCATTCTGACTGGTGTGAGGTAGAATCTCAGGGTTGTTTTGATTTGCATTTCCCTGATGACTAAGGATGTTGAATATTTCTTTATGTGCTTTTCAGCCCTGTGAATTTCCTCAGTTGAGAATTCTCTGTTTAGCTCTGTTCCCCATTTTTTGATAGGATTATTTGGTTCTCTGGAGTCTAACTTCTTGAGTTCTTTGTACATATTGAATATTAGCCCTCTATTGGACGTAGGATTGGTAAAGATCTTTTCCCAATCTGTTG
>JAPYYD010005889.1:0-11662 GCA_028551405.1 Uromys caudimaculatus | reverse complement strand
ATATCAAGGTGGGAAAATGGGGATGGGTGGACGGGGGTGGGGTGGGGGGGTGGGAGGTGGAATTCCCTCCTAGAGGCGGGTTGGGGAGGGGATGGGGGGTATACAAAGAGGAGACTCAGAAAAGGGGAAACATTGGAAATGTATATAAAGTATCAAAAATAAAAAAGGAGGAAAAAAAAATTAATCATACAAATATTCATTTACATGGTAAGGAAAACCTCATCTTCATCTCCTAGGCACCACGAGGCCCCACCAGACAGCCATCACTGTCCAGGTGGGAGGGACAGCAGGCTGCCCCACATTCACCCAAGGAAACAAGGGGTAGAGGGCAGGTGGAGAGAACACTCAGTCTGCACCTGTGAGCCTGACAATTCTCGGCCTTTCCTGCTGGGAGCTCAGGCTAATTTGGGGGTCTTTACGCTCATGCCCACTGCCCACCTTGGCCACCAGATATTTTGGTGAAAGCGCCTGGCTTATGGTTACAGCCAGTCCATACAGGAGGAGAGGAGGCTGCTTTTGTAGAAAAATGCCCCAAATTCAGTTGTCTCCATGGCAAAAAGAAACAGGCATGCACACGTGCACACACACGCGCACACACACCTACACACACACATACACAGATTCTCCCCAAGCCTGCACCCACCTACCCTCCAATCATGAAACTTGGCATGTGCTGCCAGATGGGGGTCCAGCCAGAAAAGATGGCCTAGTGCTCACGTGCGAAGGCTCTAAGGGCTGCAGAACAGGTCAAGGTTTGCTCCAGCTCTGGCCTTCCGAAGGAGTTACCTCTCCAGGATGCACAGACAAGGCTTGTTTCTGGGAAGGAAGCCAGGGTACCTGAGCCGTTACATGTGCCAAGTGAGGCTGCTACAAGCAGGAAGGGGCACAGAGGAGAGCAAGGACACTCGATGACAGTGGGAAACTGAGCAAGTGTGGTACCTAGTGGGGAAGCCAGCGAGGCAAGGCTGAGGCCTCTCATGGTTCCAGGAGGGCATTCGGTGCTGGCTAATTTTATGTCAACATGAAACAAGCTACTGTCATTTGGGAAGTAGGAACCTTAGCTGAGAAAATGCCCCCAGCAGATTGGCCTGTTGGCTAGCATGTGGTACATTTTCTTGAATGATAATTGGTGCCACAGGGCCCAGCACTCTATGGCAATGACACCTCAGGCTGGTGACCCTGACCGATGCAAGAAAGCAGGTTGAGAAAGCCAGTAAACCCCACTCCTCCATAGCCTCTTCTTCAGCTCCTGTCTCCCTGTTCCTGCTATGTGTTAAGTTCCCTCATTAATGAACGTTGCTGTGAAACTGTAAGCTGAAACACACACAGACACACACACACACAGACACACACACACACAGACACACACACACACAGACACACACACACACAGACACACACACACACAGACACACATTGCTTTTGGTCATGATTTTTTTTTTTTTATCTTAGGAATAGAAACCCTAAGACAAGCAGTGAGGACCTAGATTTAAAAAAAAAAAAAAACAAAAAACAAAAAAAACTGTGTTTTCTCATGTCTTAAGTAAGCCTGTATCTCACGATGAGTAGGCAAAAGGAGTTAACAAATTTAAAAAATGAACAAAACATACAAGGGCAACCTAGCAAGCTCTAAGTACAGATAAGATAATGCAGAGAACTTGTGGTTATAGAGTGGATGGCTAAGGAAGGTCTCAAATAGTGGGGGACACTTGGGCAAAGATCTGAAAAGAGAGAAGGTGAGCCAAACATGTATTGTTTGGAAAGATTTCTACTCATATACAGAGCTTCTATAGGCTGGTGAATCTTCATTTTGATATTTAATTTTATTGCGCACACACTGAAGAACAACATTGCTTAATAGTACCTGTAGGGTGTTTTTCTGGGGAAATAAACATGTTTTAAGATTTTATGCCCAAGGTGTTTATGCTCATTATTGCTTTTGTTGCTGTTTTGTTCATTTGTTTGGGGCTTTAGGTCATGATGTTTTGTCTTAAACAATTTTATTTATTCTCAAGCAGAGAAACCAATTATGTGCAAAGGTTAAAGCTACTGCCTAGACAGCTTTAAGTAGCAAGGTGGCTTCTGTGACTAGAAAGGGTACAAGAAAAGGGTCATGGAGGAGTTGGAGAAGGGACTGAAGGAGCTGAGGGAGTCTGCAGCCCCACGGAGGAAGCAACAGTGTCAACTGGCCTGACCCCCCGGTGCTCCTGGAGGCTGGAACACCAACCAAAGAATACACATGGAGGGACCCATGGTTTGGACCGCATATTTGGCAGAGGAGGGCCTTGTTGGCCATCAGGGGGAGGAGAAGCCCCAGTAAAGGGGAATGTCAAGGTGGGAATACGGGAGTGGGTGGGCGGGTGAGTGGGAGGTGGAATACCCTCATAGAGGTGGTAGAGGGGGAGGGGATAGTTGGCTTCCAAAGAGGAGACCTAGAAAGGGGGAAACATTAGAAATGTAAATAAAGTATCAAAAAAGAGAGAGCGAATGCCCCCCTTAATAAACTCAAATATTTAAATGTTAAAAAAACAAAAGAAAGAAAAGAAAAGGGTCAGCTGGGCAGGAAGGCAGATCATGGAACTCGATAATGCCAACTATGAAGTGGACAGAGACCACTTTGTGTTTTATTCAAACAGACACAGGAAACTGTTAAAAGTTTTAAGCAGAGGAATGAGATAATCCCAGTAAAGTTTTACATAGATCACTTTGAGTCCAGTTCAGAAAATGAACTGGTATCGTGGAGAGGGCAAGGGATAAAGCATATCAGGCCATTATAAGGCTGAGCCCTAGTAAGGCTGATAAGAAGTGATTGCATTGTGGATATCCTTGTAAGGTACAAGCAATGGCAACTGCTGATGAAGCTCTTTTTAGTTTTTTAAAAATTATTACCTATGTATTCTTGTTTACTTGCATGCCTTTCTCTGTATCACTTGCATGTCTAGTGCCTTCAGATGCCAGAAAAGGATGTTGGATTTCCTAGACCTGGAGTTACAGATGGTTGTGTGCCACCCTGGGGGTGATGTGAACCAAACTTGGGACCTTTGCTAGATCAGCCAGTGCTCTTAACCACTGAGCCATCTTTTCAGCCTCATGAATCATCTCTGTTAAGATTCTAGAAAAGACATGACCTAGAATAACTTTAGGTATTAGGTACTAGGGTAACTGAAAGTGCAGAATTATTAGTCCTGACATAGAATAAAAAGTGGGAAAACAAGTTTTGAGGGGAGTAGGTCACAGGTTTTGGACATGTGAAGTTTAAGCTGTTGACTAAATAGCTAAGTCGTAATATGTGGAGTTCTTTGGAGAGGTCTGGGCTGCACAAAGAAAAATTATTTGGAGCTATTAGCATGAGGGATAGCCTTTTCTAAAAAGAAAAGTCTCTGAGGTTGAACTCTGTGGAATTCTCATATTCAAAAGCCAGGGGGTAAAGATGCCATTAGTGTAGACATTTGCAAAAGAACAGTTAAAGAGGTGGAACAGGTTGTCCTGAAAGCCAAGCTTAAAGAGGACAAAGCAATAGGTTTTGCCAAGTGAGGCTGATGGGTTAACTAAGATAACCAAGAACGAATTGCTTACATGGGAGGTCACTGATGACTTTGATAACTGCTGTGTCAGTGGAGGGACAGACTCAAAGAATGACTGGCAATGGTTCATGAGAGAACTGGAAGAATGGAACTTAAGGCAGGGACTCCATCACTTCCCAGGAGTTCTGCTGTAATCACAAAAGCCAGGGTGGTACATACAAGGAGATAGCACATGGAGAAAGGGATCTTTCTGTGTCAAGATTTTTAAACAGAAGAGATGCTTGAGTGTGAGAAAACTCAAAGAAAGAATTGGTAATATAACAGAATGACCAAAGGAACAATGATGTAGTATCCCTGAACAAGAGAAAGTTCATTGGCTGCCGTGTACAAACCAAGGACCTCTGTTAAGAAGGGTCAGGATGGTGTATCCATAGTAACAGAAAAGAAGGCTGAATATAATGGGCTAGCAGATGAGCCCATATTATGAGCTTTTTGAAAAAAAAAAAAAAGCTCTTTGAGAGCTTTTGTTCTGTCAGTGAAATGGTCAACAAGACAAAACACAGAGAGTGCACATGAAAAAGACTGGTTGGATTGATGTTTGAGGTAAGAAGAGGAGAAACAACTGTCTGAGGTGGCAGAGTGAGTGTCTTTGGGGACAGTATTGGATAGTTAGCATCAGTAAGGATCAGCTTCTGTTTCCCTGCATAAATACAGAGCAAGATAACTCCTCAAGATTGTAGTTTTTCTATAGCCATGAAATCCAAGGTTT
This sequence comes from Uromys caudimaculatus, assembly GCA_028551405.1. NCBI lineage: Eukaryota > Metazoa > Chordata > Mammalia > Rodentia > Muridae > Uromys > Uromys caudimaculatus. The sequence goes on along the minus strand of JAPYYD010005889.1, from coordinate 7,369 downwards.
GCACTGCATAATATTAATGTATATTTCATAAATATTATGGAAAGAAAATTTATATTACCCACTAGTAATATTAATAGATTATCCAGAATGAGAAGTTGTATTGGAGAAGTAGCTTCACGGACAAATGATTATCTGTAGGATTATATCTGAACCATATTCCTGGTTGGCCACGCTCTTCTGGCCGAGACAGCAAACATTTAAGAAAAGTTGATGGTACCTAAGGGTGTATCCTTCACAACTCCATGTTACATGATTTCCTGATCATTTCTGGCTTGTTTCTTCATCTTGTACTCATTGATTTCTTCATTAGTTAATTTTCTTGTTATTTTGATAAAACACCAAAAGAAGCAGCTTAATCAAGAAAAGGTATATTTGGGCTTATGACTTGACAGGATAGAGTTTGTCATGCTGGAGAGACACAGCAGTAGACACTTGCTTACACCTGGGTAGATCAGGAAGTAGACAGCAAACAGGAAGCAGGGACACAGAATAGAACATGAATATCCATTCCTGCTTCATATCTCCCCGAAATGAAATTCTTCCAATTCTTCCCTACGTCCCAAAGGTTCAGCAATCTCCCAAAATAACGCTACAAAGTATGGACCAACAAATGAGGCCCTGGGAGAATATTTTTACATTTAAGCCATAAAACTATCCACTGGGTGAATGACTCAATTGATGAAGGATGAACAACCATGATATCTTCCCTTTGACCCCTTCCTCCTATCTCTTTTGAGCTATGACTGCTTGGGTGGGAGATGTTTCTGGCAGCACACATTTCCATAAATGTAATGGATAGAATGTCTTCCAACAGAGTAGACCTTAAGTTTTTGTGAGGCATATAGCAGGGTGAGATACTAATTGTTTGCTGCTGAAACCAGGACCTGGTTGTATTGATAGCATTTAATAGTAAAGATTAATTTGATTTCTACTTCCTTGGTTTTGGGGGTCTAACCTCAGGTAAAATGTATACAAATATTCATTAACCATGTCAGAGTTCCATGCAAGTGTGTATACTACTTAAAATGCTAGGGTACTTCCTTAAAGTAAAAGATCCACATAACACGAGGCTGTCTATGATAAAGTAGAAAACTAAAAATCAACACCAAATCTGATGCGTGCTTGTTTCCCAGCTGATAGTATTGTTTCAGAAAAGTGTGCCACCTTTAGGAGGTATAGACTAGCTGGAAGAATTAAGTCACTAGAGACAGGATTTGAATTGTTATAGCTCAGCTCCGTTTTCAGCTTGCTTTCCGAATCCTGTTGAACCAAGATGTGAGGAGGAGGTGAGGGGTCCTCACTACACACTGACACAACAAAGCCACCTCCTACCACATTTTCCCATCAATGAATCTACTCAAACACTAAGCCTCAAAGTTGCTGTTTGCCAGGTTCTTGGTCACAGCAACAGGAAAAATAAATAACGCAGTGTTCATGGTATGCATATGAAAGGGAGAGGTGCGGATGTCAATCCAAGCAGTCCAACGTCTACCACAGCCTCATCTTATTAGGAGCACACCTTTGGAAGGTACGGAACTTGTTACTTTATTGCTAAAAACATGTCATTGCAAATAAAAATAACAATGGATGTTTTTACAAACGGACTTTACAAAACAAGATGCACACTAGTTAATATGTAATTGGATATATTCTCACGAAGTCCCTGACAATAAGAATAGTGATGCTAGTGCTCCTGAAAACCTTGGCAAGCTCCAACTTTGTAAAACCTCCTTGAGAATTTCGTGGATGTGTATAATGTGTCTGGATCAAATCAAACCGCTTGTCGCAGTTCCCTCCAAAATTTTAGTGTTCTGTTTTTAGACACAGGATCCAATTCGTGTGGCTAGTGGTGCAGTCATGACTTTGGTGCAATATACTAAACTGTGATCAACATACCCAGCCAACTTTATTTTCAATGTTTCATATCAAGCATCTCATTTACTCGCCATTATAACTTTCTGAGGCAGATAGTCTTCTTATCTTTATATTGCAGATACAGAAACTTAGGCAAAGTTAATTGTACTTGGGTTAGTTGCACAGTAAGATGGCAAAGCAGAAATTCCAGTTCAGGAGCTCAGATGATGAAATCTGCCTTTTTAATTTTTCAAAATTATTACATGTATGTATGTATGTATGTATGTATGTATGTATGTATGTATGTATTTATTTATTTATCATTTGTGTGTGCATGCACACATACTACCACATGGGTGCAGCAGTCAGAAGACAACTTTAAGGCAGCCCCCTGTTTTCTTCTACCACATATATCCTTGGGATAGAACTCAGGTCATTAGCCTCAACGACAAGTGCCTTCACCCACTGAGTCATCTTGGTGGGCCCAGTCTACCTTCTTCGTTGTTAAATAATAATGGCCAGTAGGCAGCAACTGAGCTAACATTATAAACTGCTTAGTTACAGAAGTAACACTAAATTAAGTACCACAGAAAATTACTGAAATCCAAAGAGATAAAGCCTTGGTTTGGCATGAGCCTCATAATTTGCTGTAAGCAACAGGAGTGTACAGGCTGTGGGTGATGAGAGGGTGAACACACCCTCACTAGACATTTTATTTTGGCTAAGTCTGAAAACAAAAATTCTGAGCATGGAGTCAAGGAAACTCTGACTTTTCACCTTTAGTCAGTCAAGTAAGTTATAATCTCTCTAATATATATCAGCAACTGGGAATGTAAATCCCGATATTATGATGTGGGCTAGCTGGAATTGGGATAGCCTGAACTGTACCTGGGAAACTATAGGGTGTAAGAATCCTGCTAATGCTTTCCAGTCTGAGGCTAGATGACCCCACAAGACAAGCAAGACAAGCTCCTTGTGGCCTGGAGGGCTCTCTATGTTACACCTTCAGCTGGAAGCGGAAGGCAGCTTACTGTGAGTTGCCAGGCACTACCTAGGGAGGTGCCTGCATCCTGCACAGTTTTAACCCACCATTGGTCTTAATTCATGGCTGTACAAAGAAGAGGAAACCATGGAAGAGAGAAGAGAAAACTCATAATCACTGAGCCCTAGTCCTCAGTTAGCATTTTATTTTCTCCTCTCTCACTGCATAAGCTAGGGATTGTCTCTGATGTACAAACAAGGCTAATGAGGCTGAAGGGTAGGAAGGCATTTGTTCGGAGTCTCAAAGTGGTCAAAGAGCAAGGCCATCAGTGAACTCTGCACTTAGTAATTTCAATGCTCTCCTTTTGGGGAAGACTCGATGCTGAGACGTCAGTATGCTGTCTCATTTTCTTTATTAATCACTTTTATTTTTGCAATGTTACCAAGACAGCATTGTGCATCTTTATTTTTCCAAATATTTTTAATTAGTTAAGACTTTTGTGCACTGTTCTTGGATCATATTCAACCCCTTCCCAAACTCTTCTCACATTCACCAACCCCAACCCTGTTCCTAGTCCTACATACCTGAGTTTGTGTGCTTTAAAAAATGTCCATGTTCTTGGGTTTATGGCGTTGTACTCTAGCATGGTTGGCTTACCAGGGAGTATGTATGCTCTTAGAGAACATGATCTCTTTCTCTCCTAGCAGCTAATCCTTGGCAATAACTCATCAGCTAGAGATGAGACTGCTTCACCTTCTGTATTGAGATTTGGTCTGTTTTGGGCTTCCACAGACCTTGTGCATGGAAGGCAACATCTATCTACAGAACTCAGGTGGCTTCCCTGAAACTCACAAGGCCCCTGACTCTGCTTCTAGAATATTGAGATTACTGGAGGTGACACCACATGCATTTTAAAACTGGAGAAATGGAGCTCCAGAGAGTGACTTACCTGATTTAAGTTTCACTAACTTTCATGTGAGTATCTGCTAGGAAGCAGAGAGTGGACCCTGCTAGTCCTAACAGGCTCCTATGCAGCAACAAGTTTTGCTGTCTGTTTCAACAGGTACACACTACATTCTTTGTCTACTGAGCTACAGGGGAGGCTGGACAAATATCTGGATCCCTTTTGGAAAGTTTTTACAGCATCATGATGAACACTTTCTGTGTATGAGTCACAAGCCAGTACTGTGTTCCTTCTCTGAAGTGAAAAAATAAACAGTGTGTGGCTCGAGTTAAATTTTAGCTAGAAAATTCTACTTGAGCAGAATTCAAGGCTACGGGTTGCTACAAGCCAAGAACATGGAAGGCTAGGCTCCTCTTCACTCATGCACTGGGTTAGACGGGGGTGAAAAAGGAAGAGTACTTTCTTTCCATTTCTCTCTCTACTATAGCTCAAACTGTTCCTACAAGTGGTTGGCATGGAGCTTGGTAGACTATTCTTTGGTATTTGTCGAATGCTCAAGAAATAAATTTAAGGCAAAGGGTTGGTAAATTTAAGGCATGAATTTTAAGGCCTATGCTGAGGCCCCAAATCAGGAGTTATTGCTGATCATACAGTATGCATGGCTCCTTATAAAAATCAAGAGATTAGGTCTGGGAACGTGGCTCAGTGGTTCAGTGCCGGCTAATCTCCCCCCCCCCACCCACACACACACAAACCCTGCATTTCATTCATAGAGCTACCAAAACATAAAAATCAAAAAAATTAAAAAATAAAAAAATAAAAAGAAAAACCCACACCCCTGGCAATGGACAAAGAGACACCTTGTTGGTGTTTTTCTTATTTTGGTCAGGGGCAAAGCAGATGGCTGTCCTTTGCTCATCCTAGCTTGCTGCCTGGCTTGGTGGCCAAAGTTGTTTTATACCTAGGACTGATAAAAACAAAACAAAGGAAATCAAATCAAATCCAGGCACCACAGCGCAGAAGGAAGACGGACAGCCTCCTGTGGACCACCATGCCCTCCAAAGACATGACCACAGGACACCCACAGCTCAGATGGAAGATGTCACCCAGGGGCTGGACAGCTGCTTGGCCAACCTACAGCAGGAGTCACCACAATGTGCTAACCCATGGTGATCAGATGGGAGAGAAAGAGAACTGGAACAGCTTGATCAGTATGCTGAGAGATGGAACTGGAGACTCGAAGGTGAAGAGGAGGAGCCTGTTTTGAGTGGCCAGCCCTGCCACCTGGGGCCATGGTGAGGTCCCATCCAGAGCTGTCAGTGAGGGCTATGTCTGAGTCCATGGCTATGCAGCTGCAGGGGTCAGTGTCAATACCCATGGCTCATATTACCGTTAGAGAACATGGGTCTCTCCCTGGTCAGGGCAGTTTCCAGAGACCACCTGAATATCCAGGGGTTATGTAGAACTAGCCCTGTCCCTCACTGGATGCAGTGCTCTGGATAGCTGACTCCATCTATCACTGGAGGGCAGGCAGCACTCAAGAAAGCAGGCCCTGCCTCACCCAGGCAGCACAGTGGAGCTGAGCTGTTCCTGACAGCAAGGTTGCTGGTGAGTCAGCCTCAAGGGGGTGAGTATGGGATGGCCCACCCTGCCTCTGTCTGCCATGGGTAGGGTGACTTAGGCTGGAGGAGGTGGGATGCCCTTTGTCCCCTTACCTGTTGAAACCTAAGGCAGTCAGGACAGCTGACCCTGGGGTCATGAGAGCAGGTGAGCTAGGCCTGCCCCTCACTGGCTGCAGCACTCAGGAGAATGGGCTCTGCATCTCACCTGGGCAGCAACAGTAGGGCTAACCTTAACTGAGGCAGCAGCCCCAAGAGTGAGAGCAAAGGACTCTGCCACTTGTCTGGTGTGAGGTGGCATGGGTGCGGGGGTGGTGCCCTCTCCCTCCCCTGTCTTCATCTACACAGTGGAACTGCCTCTGGAGGCGTGGGTGCAGGTGAGCTGGCCCTGAGGGCAGGAGAGTAGGATCTGGGCTAAGAGGCACAGATTACAGGACAGTGAACAACCGCTGATGTTTCTGGAGCCTCCTGGAACTTCTTGTGTGACCCGCTTCTCAGCAGTAAGACACGTGAGAAAGGGGGTGATGAAACTGAACTCAGGCAAGATCTTTCCACAGAATAAAAGGGGATCATGGGGCTGTCCAGGCAGGAATGAAGATACTCTCAAAAGGCACTTAGGTTTCTCCTTTGATGGTCAGACTACTGAAGTGATGGTCCCCAGGAACTTGAATCTCCCTCAGGGATCTCTGGCTGCAGAAAGAAAAGACTAAACCCTGAAGTCAACAGGAGTAAGATGTCACCTCCCAGGAGGTGATTTTAGTTTGTCTCACCACTTGGTGGGAGAGACTGGAGGTGACCATGATAGGTTGGGACTACGTCTTGATGCAGATAACTTAGTTTTGCAAACCCCTCACTCTATTTAAACCTAAACATCATTTGAATATCTGCAAAGATGGAGCTGGCAAGGGTCTAAAGATTTCTTTGATTCTTTCCCCAATGTGGCCACATAGAATACATCTCTCTGTATTTGCTTCGTGCTATCAACTGTATCTCTCATTAAATTTTTAGGATGGTCAGCTGAATAGCGGGCTGTCAGTGACCAGCTTTGATCCCAGCTTATCTAGCAGTCATACTGTGGTAGAAAGGCAGTAAAAGCTGTCAGGATTTAGGAAGATGAAGAAGTCCCTGATTCTAAGATTAGTTTGCCTTCACCGTCAGCTGACAGTCAGACACTTCATCCCAAATGACAAAACCAAGGTTGCCTACAAATACAACATTCTCTTTCCTAGAGATAGCTCAAAGATGCTAAGAGCAGCAAAGCCTGTGCTTACTTAGGGATGCAATGTCTGTGACTTTTGATTTTGCCCTCCCTAGCACCCCTCTCTTCTCCCTAAAGCTCAGTGTTGTTCCTCAGAAAAGGAATTTGTAGTTTCATTTACAAAAGGAAATGCATTACAATAGGAGAAATAAGGAGATCAACTCATATATTTTTTACTTTTATTTTTAAAATTTAAAATATTAAAATATTTTTAAAACCTTGGTTAAGTTTACAGCCTTGTTTTATTATTTTTTTCTTTTCTTTTTTCTCCTTTTTTATTTTTGATACTTTATGTACATTTCCAATATTTCCCCTTTTCTGAGTCTCCTCTTTGGATAACCCCTGTCCCCTCCCCAACCCGCCTCTAGGAGGGAATTCTACCCCCCACCGCCACCCCCCGTCCACCCATCCCCATATTCCCGCCTTGACATTCCCCTTTACTGAGGCCTCTAACATCCTCAGGCCCAAGGGTCTTTCCTCTCTCCCTGATGGTCATCCTCTGCCTCATATGTGGTCCAAACCATAAGTCCATCAATGTGTATTCTTTGGTTGGTGGTCCAAACTCCAAGACGACGGGGGAGGGGGTCAGGCCCATTGACTCTCTTGCCCCCTCCATGGGGCTGCAAATTCCCTCAGCTCCTTCAGACCTTCCTCCAACTCCTCCATTTGGGACCTCACTCTCAGTCCAGCGCTTACTGTTAAGTGAAACTTAGGCATTCTGAACTTTTGGGCTAATATCCGCTTATCAGTAA
>JAPYYD010005888.1:0-11663 GCA_028551405.1 Uromys caudimaculatus | reverse complement strand
TGCCCTTGAACTCCTCATTGTAGTTAGTAATATCAAGTAAAGGAATAATACCTCCAATCCACTCAAGGCCATGTCCAGGCTTCTGCTTTACCCAGTTCATAGCATAGTCAGTGAAGGTGTAGCCAGAAGCCTGGCAGGACAGCTTCACTGAAGCCCCAGGCCTCACCAGCTCAGCCCCAGACTGCTGCAGCTGAACCTGGGAGTGGACACCTGTGGAGAGAAAGTCAGAGTGGATGTCATTGTCACCTCAGGTCCTGTCTCCTCTTCCAATTTGGAAATGCTGAAGCCCTTACCTGCAGTTACTGACAGGAGGAAGAGAAAGACCCAGGTATATTCCATGGTTAGAGTCTGTATATTCAGGGACTGTGGAGAGGACCCTGATCATCAGTTGTATTCAGGGTGTGGGCATCCCTGTATTTACTGCCATAGACTAAAGTAATTTGCATATTTGTGAGCAGGGTACTTCATAGTTAAGGACCTACTTCAGCTAGAAAACAAGAAAGGAGAAGACACAGTGGTCTGATAATAGGATGCTCAGGTCCAAATCCTAATCCTCTCTGAGAAATTGTATCCCATAAGCTTTCACTTCCCCTCAGCCTTATGCATATGCTGTGCAAGTATCATCAGGGACTAAGCTCTCAACTGATTTCTAGCATCACACTATTTTTCCACTTTGGGATACTTTTATCAAACTGATTTTCAGATGCTGTTTGTAAGGTAATGATAAGGATCGATAACTCAAAAAAAAACCTACTACATTTTAAGAATTTCAAGCCTTCTTTCTGATCTGCAATTCATGTTTGCCTTTCCAACAGGTTATATACAGAAAGCTCTCTAAAATGAACAAAAGTAAATATATTTCACAAATGTTGAGAGATCATTGATTAATGCAACACTATCTTCAATAACTAAATTATTAGAATAAGCCATACCTGACGACATAAGATTTTAACACTAAAACATGGAAATAATCATAATATATATATATATATATATATATTACACATATAGTTATGCACATTATATATATATACATAATGATATATATGTGTGTGTATATATATATATATATATATATATATATATATATATATATATATATGTCAGAACTTTTTCATCAGAAAGTAATAAGGAACGTTAATTGCTTTAGGACAAATGGATGCTACTGGTGATAATTGTATTAATTTTAGAATTTACCAGAAACACAAACATGAAATGAGAGCCTCACAAGAAGCTCTTATATGTAATGTGCAGCTCATGGTTGTATACCACTATATATACAAAGATATGATGATGTATCAGTTAAATTGTCTACTAGAAAAAATGGAAATAGGAGGCAAAAGAAAGGGTAGAGGTTAACACAGAAATATACACAGTATACAAAATGCACTCATACAAAAATTCTAAACAAATGTAAATTGTTATTTTTATATTTCATGATGATTTTTATTCTTAAAATTTCCAAACATGTATAAAACATGCCATGATCTACCTCTACTCTCAGGCTTCTCACCCATATCTATCACCACTAGGTCCCTGTGATTCCTCTGTCAACGTCCTGACCTTTTTTATTTCATTAACTAATATCATAGTGAGTCATAGTGTTATCTATATACAGGTAGATATGGTAATTATTAGTACATAGTGACACTCCAGAAATCATCCCCCAACCGTGATTATATTCTGCCCATCAAGCATCAAATGTCCATGGCCTCTCAGCATAGTGTGGACTCTCAGGTGTTCCTCTCCATCCAGGCTGTAATGGTTTTTAAATTGTTTTCTCATCATTATAGCTAATAACAGGGCACAAATGCACCAACGTGGATATGTTAACCTCAGAGGATGACTTACGAAATTCAATTCTAAGGGAGTTAATTGATATTGCTAAACTTGTCAGTAGACAGAGTTACCAGCACAGTCATTTAAAGGTTTCCCATGTGGTAATTGTCACTAGTTTTATTTGTTTGGGCCATATGCAGGCAAAATATATCTACTTAGAGATCATGTCTGTGATAAGAACCCAAGAGATATAATTTTATGATCTTCAACCCCATTTTCTTTATCTTAAATTCATTCTTTTCCCTGGTTATTGATGGTCCTTGATTCTTACGTGAGAGGTGTAGATCATTGACTTGTCTGTGGCAGAGTACTCTGTCAATCATTCCCAGCACTTTGAACATTCATGTAAATAAATAAATAAATAAATAAATAAATAAATAAATAAATAAATAAAAGATTAAAAAAAAGGCAGATTGTCATTCATGAGCAAGTTTAAAAAGAGATTTGGTTGTATAACAGGATCCTAGGGCTCTGGACCTCAGTGTAAGAGGAATACCCAAAGGCTAGCAGGAAATATGTGCCACCTCCAAACCTCCTGCATTGTAAAAGGAAGGCACGGAGCCCAGAACCAGCCTGAAATAGATGTAGAGCTAAAAACTAAGATGGCGTCAATGTGATCTCCAAGCCCTGTATTATATGGCAATATCCACAATATCCACTCTGATGATCTTAATGAGATGTCTGGTTGATAGAGCTCTTGGGAAATTGTGAGCTGGCTCTTCCAGGATGGGTATCACATCCCACCAAATGTATACCAGACACTCCAGACCCTTTTATGAAGGCTAACAGAACCAGCTCACACCCATAGCAGAAGTACTCAGTGATAACCCAGAGGAAATGTAGGTCAGATTTTAGGAGGACTGCAACATCCCAGAGTCACACCTTTCAGGATAACCTGAGACAAGGTAATTGTGTAGGAAAAAAAGAAGATAAGATTGGAATATGGTGAGAAGAGAAAAGTTCATCCCTTAGGGGGCCATGACACGCACATGTAGGGACAATCAGTACCCAAGGCTGCACACCAATGAGTGTCCAGGCAGGCCTCCTTTACCAGCAAAAAACAGTGGAAGTTCCTGGTCTGCTTTGTTCCCCAAGGACTTGATGCATGAGGGTTATGCAAGACTAGCTCTACTGATAGTATGAGCAATAGAGCTGGCCCTGGTTGCAGTAGAACAGGAAAGATGATACCACCCTTAGACCTCTGCAGTACTCAGGAGATCTGGCTCCACACACTGTGGAAGTTGCCAATGAGCAGGCACCTAGGATCTGAGCATGGGAGAGCTAGCCTTGACACTTGTCTCTTGTGCTGTGGTATGGACAAGGAAGAGATGCCCTCCTCCTCCATCACCCCTTACTGACTGCAGTAGGGGAGAGTGTTAGTCATGTGTTTTGAGAACAGAAGATCTGGTTCTGACCATCACCAACTGCAACATTTGTGAGAATGCGTCTGGCACCACACATGGGCAGCATGGCAGCACTGGCCCTGATTATGTCCATTGCAGAAGATCTGGCCCTGAGTGTGTGAGGGTTGGAAAGCTAGTGGGATGACTGTGTCATGTACCTCTCTGGCTCAGAGGTAGAGATTTGAATTGATCCACTTCCACATCTACCCTATCAATGATCTGCATGGATCCACAGGACTTCCATGACATTGACAAGAATAGGAGTTGTGCCAAAGGAAAGGAGTCCAAGTGAGTTTCCAGTATTGATATGTAAAATAAACTATAGGCCTTACCTCAAAAGAGACCAATAAGTCATTGCAGTGAACATTTACAGTCAAGGATTTGTGGACAAAGTGTTATTGTAGAACACGTTGTACCACAACTGCAGCTTCTACAACAGAGAATTTTTCTCTGTTCAGGGGAATACTGCAATAGTGGAGGCTAGGAAAATTTGTGGCATTTGGATGCGTGTCTTGAAATTCACAAAGTACCAATAAAATGTTTCTAAAAATCCAGATGTATGTAAGTGAGAATTTATTTAATGTGTATTTCCAATCAGTGCTGCTGGCCAACATGGTCTCTCTGGTCATCACAGACACATGTAAAGAGAAATCAAATTCAGACAGAACAGGTTTTGGAAAAAATGAATCTATCAATTCAACCTCAAGAATCGAACAAGCACGCACAAATCAAATTTGCAAAGGCCAGGTTTGACATCCAGAGTGAACTGAAGGAGGGCATAGAGTCAGCAACTGATTGGCATTGATGAAAGTGTTCCCTTAGAGGCTGAAGAAGGATGCCTTTGGGGGTTCACAAAAAGATCCTGAAAAACTCCTTGGAGGATGCAAAAGGCCAATAAGAAAAAGAGAGAAAAAGGGGAAAAAGAATCACACACAAACACACACATACACACACATACACACACACAACACACACACACAAACACAAACACAATTTATATACATTAATCAATTAGGTGGATGGAGCAAAGCTTCATACAGTTTACATACATGCACCCACACACATTTTTTGTGGATGGAGCAAATTCAATGAGCTGGGTAACGGCTTTATTTCCTCCATTCTCCCACACACACATGGTTTATATATCCAAAAAAATATTTCAAGCATAATAGAAATTGCAATGTGATTTCATTTTAATTTGTATTATAGTGAATGATTATGAAAAGAGAGTGTGTTCCCTAATATCTTTACATGAATAAACATTATGCAGTACAGATAAAGAAAACAAATTATTCTCAATAATACACATGCATGAGTATGTAAGCAACTTCTTATAGATTAACAAAGTGACCAACCTAGGAAATATTGCCAGCCAGTTTTCTTAATAATGTTTTAAAATTTTAAAAACTAATAAAATTTAAACTATTGTATAAAAATATTAGTCATTTCTGCTTTATAACTTCTGCAAAGTTACTCATCAGCAATTTTTATTAAATCACAACAGGAAGCTGAGGACAAAAATGAGTACAAGAAATTAGTCATCACTAGTCCAGTCGCAGTAAGAGAGTGACATCAGCCAATGGTAGTTAGGATGCAGGTTTTCTTGTTTCCTGAATTCAAAAACATCTAAGGCAATATTTTTTCTTAAGTTCAAATTGTTCCATAACACTTTCTACATCAAAGCCACTATCAAAATTATCTCTTAACATAACTTCAATAAAAATTTCATTTTTCAAAATGCTTCCTAAGGATGGTAGTCACTGCTAGCAATCTAAAAATCCTCAGTTCTTTCCTAGGTTAGGGGTGAATGAATCATTGGTCTGCTCCAGCAGCAAATGCTTGAAAGAGAACAAGCATTAATATTTTAAGTTCCAGGGATACTGCCCAGTGAGGGTGTGGAAGCTCTATTAGAATATCTGTAAAATTCTTAGATCAGAAAGGATGTGAAGATTGTGAGTAAAACAAGCAGAGGGAAGCTCCATGACAGCATGATATCTGAAGGACACAAAGTCCTCTGCTCTCTCCTCTCTGAGCCACACCCATTCTGGTGGCACTAACAGATGGGCCACATTACATGATTTCTAAAGCCAATTGCTTTCCTCTCACATGGGCCTTCTCAGTAATTGGTGAGTAGAGCATGCTATATGTAAGTGATGTTAGTAGTGCGATTCATATTTGCAAAAAATAGAATAGCAACAAAACACATTTGTAGATGAGATACAAAATCTGCTGCCAGAGGTTAGATAGAATGACATTTGAATGTCATCCATCCATTAATAGCTGAATCTGGATAGAATGAAAAGAAAATGAATTCCTCATGAGGAATCACCATTAATCTCAAGAATCTCCATGGTTAAAATTTAATTCTAAAAATCCAACATTGGAACTGAATCTTTACCAGATATTCTGGGAGTGGATCTGAGCACTAGGATGAATGTAATAACAACAGTTAGGACATCACACTAGATTTAAGGACTCTCATTCCTTATATACAAGGATGATATGTCCTGTAACTTATCCCAGGTGAGTTCCTGTGGGCTCTGACCCCATGAAGGTGACCTTAGTATCCAGGATGTCATCATAAAGAACTGTTGGAGAAATTTTTAATCCCAATCATTGTTTCTACTAACTTTTATCAGTTAATTCACAGAAGGGTCAGGGACATATATAGTTTTTAAATGTCACTCAAAACTATGAGGTCTAAACTTTATTTTTCAAGACTTGACCAATCCCTAGAGTTTATCCTAGTAAAGATGATCTCCCCTCCAAAGGCATCAGATAGAGAATAGTAAAATATCAATTATATCTGCATCTACATCACAGCTGACCTGGGCTCTGTGTGTACTGAGCGCCTCCTGCTGGTCATGGGTACCTGAACTGGAGGTTTTTGTCTAGTCTCACCCTGAAGACTTCTCACTGTGTCTGCTGTACAGTAATACATGGCTGTGTCTTCAGTTTTCAGGTTGTTCATTTGCAGATAGACCATGCTTTGCGAATCATCTCTGGAGATGGTGAATCTGTCTTTCACAGAATCAGCATAATATGTTGCATAATTATTACTTTTACTTCTTATTTGAGCAACCCATTCCAGACCCTTTCCTGAAGCCTGTCGGACCCAGTACATGGCAGCTTTATCGAAAGTGAATCCAGAGGCTGCACAGGAGAGTTTCAATGACCCTTTTGGCTGCACCAATCCTCCACCAGACTCAACAAGGTGCACCTCACAATGCACACCTGCAAAGAGAGAACATCTTGATCAAGAAACTGATACACAGGCCCACAATCACACTCACCTATGACTATTCATGGAAACACTATTGTTTGTTGTCCATAATTACCTTGAAAAAAAACAACAAGAAAAACCCATGTAATCCTTAAGACCATGTTGAATATTCTCTTGTCAGTGCTGAACTCTGAATAAGAAGACAGGGCCAGAGTTCTCTGCCTGAACTTCAGGTCAGTGCTGGGCTGGTTTAATGAGCAGGGTAAGGACTTATTTGCATATCTTCCTGCTATATCTTATGCCCTGCTGTGTGAGCCTCAGGAGCAGGAACAAATAGTTCACATGTCTGAGAGAAAAAGAAGTAACATTACAATGATTTCATTAAAATATTATTCATATGTGTTTGGAATAATACTTCTACTGCCTTAATTTGTATTTGTCCTTTTTATACTTTTTAAACATTAATTTATGTCTCAAATTTTATGTGCATGTTAATTTTTCCTATATGTATGAGGGTGTTAGATTTCCTGGACCTGGAGTGGCAGAGGGTTGTAAGCTTTGATATCGATTCTGGGAATTGAACCTAGGTCCTCTGAAATACCAGCCAGTATTCTTATCAGTGAGCCTGTTCCCCATCACTATTTTTGTGCTTTTTTTTTTTTTTTTGACACGGAGTCTTTACTGCTTACCTTAACAGATGTTATACAACAAATTCATAGAATTTTATGGAATAAAAATTACAATTTGATAATTTGGGGAAAACTAATGGAAAGACTAATGACTAATGAAATATGCATTAAATTAAAGTGAGAAAATTGGGCTGCAGACATAGGATGGTGAGAGGTGGTAACATGAATAAGGCCTCATGTTTATCTTCATGACGAAAAAGTAAATTATGCTGAATAAACATTAGGACTATCAGAGATTATTATTGTGATATAATGACATATTAAATTTGTTCATATATATATGTATATGTATATAATATTTTTGTTTGAGAATTATTAAGTAACATACTTAGGATTTAAGCTATTTTTTGCTATCTTCTATTAATTATAGATTCTTCTGCTGTAAATAGCATAGGATGGATAACAGTCTTTTATCTGATCTTCAGGGCCATGATTGTAGGTCCTCTACACTCTCCAATCTCCCTAAGGATGTAGGAATTCTTTGGTGGTTGTGGGACATTTCCCAATACTAGATCCTTTGATATAGCAACCCTTGTATGAGAACTCATAGAATTGTAAAGCTTCTGTAAGGCAAAGAGCACTGTCAATAAAACAAAATGCAACCAAAAATTGAAAAAGATCTTAATCAATCCTATATCCAATAGAGGGCCAATACCCAATATATACAAAGAACACACATAGTTAGACTGTAGAGAACAAATAACCATATTAAAAATGGGGAACAGATCTAAACAAAGAAGTCTCAAATGAAGAAACTCAAATGGCTGAGAAGAACCTAAAAGATGTTAGACATCTTTAGTCATCAGGGAAACGAAAATCAAAGCAACACTGAAATTCCACCTCCCACCAGTTAGAATGGCTAAGATCAAAAACTCAGCTGACAGTAGGTGCTGGCAAGGATGTGGAGACAGAAGAACACTCCTGCATTGCTGGTGGGATTGCAAGCTCGTACAACCACCCTGGCAATAAGCCTGTGTGTTACTTTGAAAATTGGACATAGTAATACCTGAGGACCCAGGTACATGACTTCTGGGAATATACCCAGAAGATGCTCCAATGTGTAATAAGACACATGTAATGAGACACATGTTAATAGTAGTTATATTTATAATAGCCAGAAGCTGGAAACAACCCAGATGTCCCTCAACAGAGGAATGGGTGCAGAAAATGTGGTACATATACATAATGGAATACTACTCAGCTATTTACAACAATGACTTCATGAAGAAGAAAGACCATAATAGATGCTTCATTGATTCTTAGATGGGGGAACAAAATAATTCCTGGAGGAAATATGGAGACAAAGTTTAGAGCAGAGACTAAAGAAAGGCCTTGCAGAGACTGTGCCACCTGTGGATCCATACCATATAAAGTCACCAAACCTGGAAGTTATCACGGATGTCAGGAAGTGCTTGGTGACAGGCCACTTCTCTTACAGGGTTTGCTTACATGACTAGGTTGTATGTGGTACATGAAAGGAGGACATTCTGTGGGGATATAGTAATAACCCTTGATGTGTCCTCTCTGCACCTGTTATTAGGATCCTGAATGGCTGAGAATTGAAAATCACCCACTGATGTTCAATTCCCATACATCAACACTGATCTGTTATGTAGATTTGTTGTTAAACCAGAGTTTGGATAGTGTGCAGATCCAAGACTAGAATATAAATACTAAACTTCTGCTGCATGGCCTATCTTGAGTTCTGTGCCTATTTGCACACAAAGATGGCATCATCACAGTGTATTTCTTTTCACAAGAACTTTTGGACAGTGCTTATAAAAATCTGAATTGAGTTGTACTCTAGTAATTATCCTTGTATTTGCACAGTAGACTGGACTCCTAATAAATGTACATACTGAATATGGCACACCAGTCAGAAGACACCATTGTAAGAGCATAATCAACAACAATGACCAGGAAAATATGGCACAACCAGATTCCAGCTATCCTATGACAGCAAGACCTCAGTATTCCAATGCAGTGAAGCACAGTAAATGACATTAAAACCACTGTCGAAGATGGTTCTCAATTGTTAATAGTTTATTAAAGAAGAAATAAAATATCCTATATTGAAACCAAGAAAAGCATTTAAAAAATTGGAGGAAACAAACAAACCCTTTAAAGAAAGCCAAGAAAACACACAAACAAAAAAGGAACAGACAGATGAAGAAATTTTCAAGACTTGACAATTGGTGCAATTCTGGAAATGAAAAAAAAAATAGGTAGGTGAACAGGAAATACAAATAAAAGTAACAGCAAAAGAAAACAAGGAATAGAAAATTAATAATCCCAATTAAAATATAAATAGGAAAATATTCCTAGATCAGAGATCCAAAATTTTTCTTTTTTTATAATTTTTAAAATTATTTATTTATTTTTGATACTTTATTTACCTTTCTAATGTTTCTCTCTTTCCAGATCTCCTCTTTGGAACCCCCCATCCCCACCTCTATGATGGTATTCGACCTCCCACCCATCTGCCAGCCCACTCCCATATTCCCACCTTGACATTCCCCTTTACTCTGGCCTCTAAGACGCACAGGCCCAAGGGCCTCTCCTCCCCTTGATGGCCAACAAGTCCCTCCTCTGCCACATATATGATCGAACCATGGGTCCCTCCATGTGTATTCTTTGGTTGGTGGTACAGCCTCCAGGAGGACTGAGGGGGTCGGGCCAGTTGACATTGTTGCTCCCTCCATGGGGCTGCAAAATCCCTCAGCTCCTTCAGTCCCTTCTCCAACTCCTCCATCTGGGACCTCACTCTCAGTCCTGTGGTTACTGTAAAGTGAAACTTGGGTATTCAGAACTTTTGGGCTAATATCTACTTATCAGTGAGTACATACAATGAACATTCTTTTGTGACTGAGTTACCTCACTTAGGATGATATTATCAAGTTCCATCCATTTGTCTGCAAATTTATTAAATCATTGTTTATAATAGCTGAATAGTACTCCATTGTGTAAATGTACCACATTTTCTGTATCCATTCCTCTGATGAGGGACATCTGGATGGTTTCTAGCTTCTGGCTATTATAAAAATGGCTGCTATGAACATAGTGGAGCATGTATCTTTATTACATGTTGGAGCATCTTTTGGGTATATGCCCAGAAGTGGTATAGCTGGGTCCTCAGGTAGTATTATCTCCATTTTTCTGAGTGTCCACCAAACAGATTTCCAGAGTGGTTGTACCAGCTTGCAATCCAAACAACAATAGAATAGAATGTTCCTCTTTCTCCACATCCTCACCAGCATATGCCTTTACCTGAGTTTTTGATCTTAGCCATTCTGTCTGGTGGGAGATGGAATCTCAGACTTGTTTTGATTTGCATTTCCCTGATGATTTAGGATGTTAAACCTTTCTTTAGGTGCTTAGCCCTCTATCAGACGTAGGATTGGGTAAGATCTTTTCCCAATCTGTTGGTGTCCATTTTGTCCTATTGATAATGCCCTTTGCCTTACAGAATCTTTGCAATTTTGTGAGGTTCCATATGTCGATTCTTGGTCTTAGAGTGTAAGCCATTGGTGTTCTGTTCAGGGAACTTTTCCCCTGTACCTAGGTGTTTGAGACTTTTCCCCACTTTCTCTTCTATTAGATTCAGTGTATCTGGTTTTATGTGGAGGTCGATGATCCACTTGGACTTGAGATTTGTACAGGTAGATAGGAATGGATCAATTCTCATTCTTGTACATGTTGTCCACCAGTTGAACCAGCACCATTTGTTGAAAATGGTCTCTTTTTTTCCACTGGGTGGTTTTAGTTTCTTTGTTGAAAATCAATTGACCTTAAGTGTATGGGTTCATTTCTGGGTCTTCAATTCTATTCCATTGATCTACCTGCCTGTCACTGTACCAATATCATGCAGTTTTTATCACTACTGCTCTATAGTACAGCTTGAGGTCAGGAATGTTGATTCCCAGGAGTTCTTTTGTTGTTGAGAATATCTTTTGCTGTCCTGGGTTTTTTTCATTCCAAATGAATTTGAGAATTGCTCTTTCTAAGTCTATGAAGAATTGAGTTGGAATTTTGATGGTGATTGCATTGAATCTGTAGATTGCTTTTGGCAGGATGGCCATTTTTAGTATATTAATCCTCCTAATCCATGAGCATAGCAGATCTTTCCACCTTCTGAAGTCTTCTCTGATTTCTTTCTTTAGAGACTTGAAGTTCTTGTCATACAGATCTTTTACTTGTTTGGTTAGAGTCAGACCAAGAAAATTTATATTGTTTATGACAACTGTGAAGGCTGTCATTTTCATAATTTCTTTCTCAGCCTGTTTATCCTTTGAGTATAGGAAGGCTACTGATTTGTTTGAGTTAATTTTATATCTGGCCACTTTGCTGAAGTTGTTTATCAACTGCAGCAGTTCACTGGTGGAATTTTTCGGGTCACTTAAGTATATGATCATTTCATCTGCAAAGAGTGATATTTTGATTTCTTTCTTTCCAATTTGTATCCCTTTGACCTCCTTTTGTTGTCTAATTACTCTAGCTAGAACTTCAATT
>JAPYYD010005887.1:0-11663 GCA_028551405.1 Uromys caudimaculatus | reverse complement strand
AACAACAAAAAACCCAGGATAGCAAAAGCTATCCTCAACAACAAAAGAACTTCTGGGGGCATCAGCATCCCTGATCTCAAGCTGTACTACAGAGCAGTAGTGATAAAAACTGCATGGTATTGGTACAGTGACAGACAGATAGATCCATGGCATAGAATTGAGGACCTAGAAATGAACCCACACACGTATGATCATTTGATTTTCGACAAAGGAGCTAAAACCGCTCAGTGGAAAAAAGACAGCATTTTCAACAAATGGTGCTGGTTCAACTGGCGGTCTACATGTAGAAGAATGCAAATTGATCCATTCCTATCTCCTTGTACAAAACTCAAGTCCAAGTGGATCAAGTACCTCCACATAAAACCAGTTACACTGAATCTAATAGAAGAGAAAGTGGGGAATACTTTCAAACAGCTGACTACACAGGAAGAGTTCATGAACAGAACACAAGGTTCCTATGCTCTAAGATCAAGAATAGATAAATGGGACCTCATGAAATTGCAAAGCTTCTGTAAAGCAAAGGACACTCTCAATAGGACAAAACGGCAACCAACAGATTGGGAAAAGATCTTAACCAATCCTATGTCCGAGAGAGGGCTAATATCTAATATATACAAAGAACTCAAGAAATTAGACTCAAAAAACCAAAAAACCCCATCCAAAAATGGGGAACAGAACTAAACAGAGAATTCGCAACTGAGGAAATTCACTGAGAAGCACCCAAAGAAATGCTCAACATCCCTAGTGATCAGGGAAATGCAAATCAAAACAAGTCTGAGATTCTACCTCACACCAGTCAGAATGGCTAAGATCAAAATCTCAGGTGACAGCAGATGCTGATGAGGATGTGGAGAAAGAGGAACACTCCTCCACTGCGTGTGGGACTGCAAGCTGATACAACCACTCTGGAAATCAGTTTGGCCCATCCTCAGAAAAATGGACATAATACTACCTGAGGACCCAGCTATACCTCTCCTGGGCATATACCCAGAAGATGCTCCAACATGTAATAAAAACACATACTCCACTATGTTCATAGCAGCCATATTTATAATAGCTAGAAGCTGGAAACAACCCAGATGTCTCTCATCAGAGGAATGGATACAGAAAATGTGGTACATTTACACAATGGAGTACTACTCAGCTATTAAAAACAATGACATAATGAAATTTGCAGGCAAATGGATGGAACTTGAAAATATCATCCTGAGCGAGGTAACTCAGTCACAAAAGAACGAACATGGTATGTACTCACTGATAAGCGGATATTAGCCCAAAATTTCAGAATGCTCAAGTTTCACTTAACAGTAACCGCTGGACTAAGAGTGAGGTCCCAGAAGGAGGAGTTGGAGAAAGCTCTGAAGGAGCTGAGGGGATTTGCAGCCCCATGGAGGCAGCAAGAGCATCAATGTTCCTGAGCCCCCCCTCCCCGCGGTGGTCCTGGAGTTTGGACCACCAACCAAAGAATACACATCTATGGACCCAGGGCTCGGACCACATATGTGGCAGAGGATGACCTCAATGGCCATCAAGGAGAGAGAAGAGGCCCTTGGGCTTGAGGGTGTTAGAGGCCCCAGTAAAGGAGAATGTCAAGGTGGGAATATGGGGATAGGTGGGCGGGTGGGTGGGAGGTGGAATTCCCTCATAGAGGTGGAGATGGGGAGGGGATAGGGGGTATCCAAAGAAGAGACCCAGATAAGGGGAAACATTGGAAATGTAAATAAAGTATCAAAAATAAAAAAAATAAAAAAATAAAAAAAAATAAAAAAAGCATGGACTATCTCTTTTCATTGGGATCCACCAGTGGGGAGACACTGAGAAGACCTAGCCTATAGAGCTGCTGTCTAGTCTCAAGTAGAAGGCCTCTCTGCCCTCCTATCCCTGACTGCCACCAAGCCAAGCTCAATAGACCAGCCGGACTCCTCTTTTGCCCCCTGCCACTGGACTAGATCCAACTTGTGGGTCCCCAATCCATTGTCAGCTCTTCCGCAGCTCCCAGCAGAGCATGAGCCTCTGAGAGTCTGAGAACCAGATGGCCCAGGTCTCATTGTGTCTCAGGCCCAGGGAACCCCCAAGCCAGCTCCTGCTGTCCCACACCTCAGACTGCACTTCCAAATCCCTGGTGCTGTGTCCTGGGTCTGCCACACAGCAGGAAACTCACCCATTGACAGGTAAGTTAAGCATAGTCAAAACTCTCAAGTCCTGCCTTCCTGAGCAGCTGAGCCCTGTAGCAGAGCAAACACTGGATCCCATAACCCTACAATTCCTCCCTCACATCTGGGAGGTTTATGTCACAGGCCCACAGAAATATTAATAGTGATTAGACCATTTTACATCCTTATCTATGGTGGGAGGGTGTTATCCTTACCACAGAGGCTAACTGAATGCACAGGTGACACATCTTTGTCCTTTCTGCATATTGTTTGCCTCCTTTACCATACTGCAAAAACTGTGAGCAAGAGCTCCAGAGCTATCTGTTCATTTCTATTGTCATAGCATTAGCAGGAAATAAGGGGCCTATCAGTGTGCTTAATGATGGAGGAAAGTAATTAGCAGAAACTGAACACAGACTAGGTATTTCTTTGTTTGGACAGACATAGGAGAAGGCCCATAATGGTAAAGCCAAAATGCAGCAGCTTCCTCTAAACTCTGTACAACTGAGCTCTAAATTTATAGAAAAATGTAAACTGTTAAGGAGCACAATAAGCATTGAAAGATATAGTGACTTCAGATAGACAGATTGACACTTTAATTTTGTTTCTTTGGACAAAGTGCAGCATAAAACAGGAAGTACTGACCTTCACATAACCAGGAAATAAAACAGAAAAGTGAAAATGTGAAGAAATTTTTGTTTTCTTGAGTTTTGTCTTCTACATTCATTTTTTGTGAAAAAACAAACAGGAAACACACCTAAACACACTCACACAGAAACACACACACACACACACACACAAACACACACACACACACATATGTAATCCTTTTCCTGGCTGCTTTGCTGTAAAAGATATTATTTGTGAAACCACAACTGCCCACTCCTTAAAGTTGATACAGACACAATTCTAGTCCCATTCAAACCCTCTAGTCAGATCCTTAGATCACAAGGCCATTATTGCAAAGCAGCAGGCTGCTCTTCCTGTCCTAGACTGAGATGAGGGACACCTGGGATAGTCACCAGCCCACAGAAAAGGGTTGATTACGTGCTTCACTGGGAAGACTGGCTGGTCCTGATCATGTCTCACCTCTTGACACTTCTGTCTTAAGGTGGAACTTTCACAACCATGAAATATGGTAAACTTCACAGTTTTTGTGAAAACCACAGACAGCTCTATTTTGAGATTTGCTTTGCTTCTATCCACCCTGGGAATTTATACTCACAGCTATTTTAACACTCTGCCTTATCGGTCTACCTACACAATCCTTGATGGGCTCAATCACTGAGAGAGAGGAAATGAGAAAGATGATTCAGGAATGTTGTAAGCATGATAAATGGGGCCCCCACAAGGGTTTGCTGTGTATATCTGAGATCTTCAACACCCAGGGATAAAGTCACTTTTGGAGAAGACAGCCAACAATCCATGACTAAGAACATTGCCTCTTCAGTCCCTGTTCTCTAGGTGTCATATTTCTGAGCATAGACTCTAATCAAATTCCACTATATCCTCTGTGGAGTCTGCAGGCTCAGTTTATCCTCCTTAAAGCACTCTTTCTTCTAAGTGATTTTTTTCTGGTGCATGGTCTGATGTAGTTCAGGATGGCTAGAATGACTACATAACTGAGAAATCCCTGAACACTTGATCTTACTCCCTCAAACTTGTGAGTTCTGAGATTACAGGGTGATCCAACATATCAAGGTTTTGTATCATTCTTTTACTTTTGATTGCGTGATTACTTCTTTTATTTTGATGAGCTATATCCTTGATCATTATCCGATATGCCTAGAGATCCCACTATTAAAACAGGCCAACCTGTGGTTCAACTTATACCTTAGCCATTTGTAACAGCTCTCACTCATTTTAAATAAGGATAAAGTAGTCTAACCGCACAATTTTCAAACAATCTCAGCTATCATTCATGGTCCTAACTATAATATGTAATAGCTATATTCCTACTGGCTACTCCTCCATAGAACCCAGTTTTGATTCCCAGAACACACATTTAACATCTCAGTGAATTTTTAGTCTAATGACATTTATTTATTGTTAGTTTCCTTTTTAACTCACCACAAATTAGAATGAGATGATGTTAGAGCCAGCATTTCCCCGTTCCCATCATGGACTAAGAAACAGCTTCTCTCCAGGAATCCCAATGGTTTTCAGTGCCACACTGGGATTACTGAGGCACCCAGTCTTATGAATTGAGCAACAGCTGCAATGTCTGCTCTTCTATTTGGAGACAGACTATGGAACTACATTAAGTTTTGAGACACTAAGTTTTGTGACACCAGCCACAAGGTCTATGGAAATCATTCTATTGTGATTCAGCTACTGTTAAAATTATAGCGAGTATAGCTTTTATTTTACAGGATTATTTTAGCTATCGTGTACTTTATGGGTTTTTTGTTTCTCCAAGTGTAGTTGAGAGTATCTCTTTTCAAGGTCTATAACGAATTGTGTTGGAATTTTGATGAGCATTGCATTGAATCTGCCAATTGCTTTTGGGAAAATGGCCATTTTCACTGTTAATCCTACAGATACATGGGTGGCACACATTACAACTTTCAAAAATTAAAATCTGTAAAAAAAATATTCCCAATAATTTAAAATTACAAGTAGTTTTTAGAAATTCAAAGTTCTTGGTTGTGGCCGCTGTTTGATTAAAACCTGTGTTACACATGTTCTTATTAGAAGACAGAAACTGCATGACCTAGAAGAAATATTTCTAAGCAAAACCAAAATCCAGTTATGTCAATTCATGTTCTGTAGTAGTATCTGGCTTCTGAAAGAAACCTATGAACTTATGGTCCCAGAGGACCTGGACACTCACACTTCTCTGCATAGCATGGACCAAGCCAACAAGTGCTACACAGTGAGACCCTGTCTACAATAGCATAGTAAAAAATGGGGAAAAATAAGCACATTTAAGCTGCACAAGCAGTCCTGGAAGAGCTGTACTACTGGCAGCATATTGGTAAGTATTTCTCAAGAGTCTTCTCCAAAGCCTGATGTTGCTTATTATTGGAGATGGGTCTACCAAAGGTGTCTTCAGGGTACATGATTCCTACTTAACCCTCCTTACTCTCACCCCACAAGGAAAACCAGTGTGAAAGATGTCATGAGAGTCTTCAGGGGTGATCACAGCTTCTCTGCTTCACGTGATGGCTATGGTCAATCCCAAACCAGATCTAACAGCCACACATCTGGCTTCTAGGGTAGAGTTTGGGTGCATATCTGCAACCTTGGCACTCAGAAAGCCAGTGAAGGAGGATCAGCAAGTCACAGACATTCTCCTCTGTAAAGTGAGTTTGAAAGTAGGCTGGCCTATGAAATTGTGGTCCCAAAAAAGCAAAAAGAAACAAACAAGCAACATATGATCACCACACAGTTACAGAATAAACACTGATTTTCTTTAACCCACAAAGTCAATCCATGCATTTTGACAGATTCACAATATCAGACATGAAACTTCGTCTGTGTAGTGGGCCTAAAATGCAATCGAATAGTCAGGTTTTACTTCCATAAAAGTCACAATATAATTTGCAAAAGGGGATGCATCTTGACTGGCAGGCTGTTATTCTGGCCCCCATCATTCATAGCTGTATGATAATGTTAGTATTTCTCCCCCATTAGCCTATATGGTACTTTCTATCTCACCATACACAAGTCAGCAGCCAAAAAGCTTCTTGGTGTGTTCCAAATTGGTTTCTCTATGTGCTGTAACCAAGATGTTAATCAATAGAGTTTTATAATACTGTTCTGGTTAGAAACCAAAGCAAAAGCAATATCCAGTGGGAACTTCCTGACCAACATCTTGCACTGGAACTTTTCTTTAATGGGTTGTGACTCCTGAAACTGTCATCAACCATCAAAAGGTGCCACTGTTCAACTACAGCTATCAGTACTGAGACTGCACACGTTTCATTTTTTCAACATTCAGTCTTGTGTAGGGAAAAGATTCATGGGACATTAGCCTCTGCTTAGAATCTATTGGCTATTGGCAAATGCAGAGAAGAGGGGTAATCCTTGTTTTCATTTGTGTCTTTCCCATTAATTAAGCACAGAAGAACAAGTGGATAATAGTTCTTAGCCTACACTCTGCATGGATGAAGGGATAGACCTAACTGGGGCAGTGAGCAAATTAAGAAAAGACAGAGACATGGATGGACACAGAAAAGCTATGATGAGGTAGTCTGGGCTCTCTGATAAGCAAGATGCAGCACACTGGAAGTACTAAGCGTTTTTTTATCTAGAGTTACACAGGGAGGTATGATATGCAACCAAACAAGGAGTCAAATTTAGCTTATCTCAGTAGAAGCAGTTTTCAAGGGTGTTGAAGTCTCCCACTATTATTGTGTGAGGTGCAGTATGTTCTTTGAGCTTTAGTAAACTTTATGAATGTGGGTGCCATGAATTTGGAGAATAGATGTTCAGAATTGAGAGTTAATCGTGGTAGATATTTCCTTTGATGAACATGAAGGGACCTTCCTTATGTTTTAAAATAACTTTTGGTTAAAAGTTGATTTTATTCTATATTACAATAGCTACTCCAGCATTTTTCTTTGAACCATTTGCTTGGAAATTTTTTTTCCACCCTTTCCCTCTGAGGTAGTGTCTCTCTTTGTCACTGAGGTGTGTTTCCTGTATGCAGGAAAATGCTGGGTCCTATTCACGTATACAGTCTGTTTTTTAGTCTATGTCTTTTTATTGGGGAATTGAGTCCATTGATGTTAAGAGATATTAAGGAATAGTGATTGTTGCTTCCTGTTAATTTTGGTGTTAGAGGTTGTATTATGTTTGTGTGACTATCTTCTTTTGGGTTTGTTGAAAGATTACTTTCTTGCTTTTCCTAGGGTGTAGTTTCCCTCCTTGTGTTTTGTTTTTTATCTTTATCCTTTGTAGGGCTGGATTTGTGGAAAGATATTGTGTAAATTTCATTTTGTCATGGAATATCTTGGTTTCTCCATCTATGGTAATTGAGAGTATTGCTGGGTATAATAGCCTGGGCTGGCATTGGTGTTCTCTTAGAATCTGTATGACATCTGCCCAGGATCTTCTAGCTTTCATAGTCTGGTGAGAAGTCTGCTGTAATTCTGATTGGTCTGCATTTATATGTTACTTGACCTTTTTCCCTTACTGCTTTTAATATTCTTCCTTTGTTTTGAGCATTTGGTGTTTTATTATTATTTTATGGGGGGGAATATCTTTTCTGGTCCAGTCTATTTGGAGTTCTATAGGCTTCTTGCATGTTCATGTCCATCTCTTCCTTTAGGTTACAGAAATATTTTTGTATAATTTTGTTGAAGATATTTACTGGCCCTTTAAGTTGGGAATATTTAATCTCATCTATACCTATCATCCTTAGGTTTGGTCTTCTCATTGTGACCTGGATTTCCTGGCTGTTTTGGGTTAGGAGCTTTTTGTTGGGTCAATGTTTTCTATGTTATCTTCTGCACCTGAGATTCTCTCTTCTATCTCTTGTATTCTGTTGGTGATCCTTGCATCTATGACTCCTGCTCTCTTTCCTAGATTTTCTTTCTCTACTGTTGTCCCCTTTTGTGATTTCTTTATTGTTTCTATTTCCATTTTTAGATCCTGGATGGTTTTGTTCAATTCCTTTACCTGTGGTTGTGTTTTCCGTTAATTCTTTAAGGGATTTGGTGTTTCCTCTTTAAGGGCTTCTACCTGTTTACCTGTGTTCTCCTGTATTTCTTTAATGGAGTTATTTATGTCCTTCTTAAAGTCCTCTATCATCCTCATGAGAAGTGATTTTAGTTCTGAATCTTGCTTTTCTGGTGTGATGGTGTATCCAGGACTTGTTATGGTGGGAGAACTGGGTTCTGATGGTGCCAAGTGACCTTGGTTTCTGTTGCTTGTGTTCTTATGCTTGCCTCTTGCCATCTGGTTATCTCTAGTGCTACCTGCCTTTGCTGTATCTGATTGGAGCCTGTCCCTCCTGTAATCCTGGTTGTGTCAGAACTCCTCAGAGTCAAGCTGTCTCTGTCATTTTGTGATTCTGGGATCCCATGTACCTGATATTCTGGTTGTGTCAGAGCTCCTGGGAATCAAGCTGCCTCTGGGATCCTGAGGTCCTGGTGTGAACAATCTTTTGAGATCTTGTGATCTTATGATCCTGGGCATGTTAGAGCACCTGGGGTTCGAGCTTCCTCTGGATATTATGGGATTGGGTGTGGAGCTAGTGCCCACGGTCTGCTCAGGGTACCTGCTCAGACTGCAAGGAACCTGTGCCACTGGCCACCAGGCAGTGTTCCTGCATCCATGGATCCTGCTGGTCCCAGTTACTCCCAGTGATAGGGAAGATGTTGTGGCCTCCTCACCTATGATCCTATGATCCTTGCCATGTTAGAGAGTATGGGAGTTAAGATTTTTCTGGGTGTTGTGGGACTCTGCAGAGCTAGCACACAAGGTCTGCTCAGGGTACTTGCTCAGACCAGAAGGAACCCTGGTGAACCAAGAATTAAATAGCTTTTGTGGGAAGGAATGCCCAGGAAGATAAGAAGTTCACAGGCTGAATGATAGGGGGTTATCTCCGTACCTGATTAACATGAAGAACTAAAACCATCTGGTTTAGGGCTATATTAGTTGGGAGACCTTTAATTACTGCTTTTATTTCTTTAGTGCTTATAGCGTTGTTTAAATAGTTTACCTGATCTTTACTTAAGTGGTATCTTTCTAGAAAATCTTAAGATTTTCTGATTTTCTATAATACATGCTTTTGAAGTAAGACATAATGATTCTTTGAATTTCTTCAATGTCTCCATTTACAGATCTGATTTTGTTGATTTAGAATCTGTCCCTCTGTATTTTGGTTAGCTCTCAGGTGTACTTTTAACTTGCTGTTAAGAGAACTTTCTAATTTCTTTATGGAGGCCCTCAGTATTATGAACTTTCCTCTATCACTGCTTTCATTGTGTTCCATAAATTCGAGAATGTTGTGCCTTCACTTACATCGAACTTTAGGAAGTCTTTAATTTCTTTCTTCCTTTATTTTCTGACTCAGAGATCATTGAGAAGAGAATTGTTCAACTTCCTTGAGTGTTTATGCTTTCTGGTGTTTCTACTGTTGAAGTTCATCTTTAATTCATGGTGCTCTGATGATACATAAATCACTATTTCAATTTTCTTGTATTTGTTGAGGCTTGCTTTCTGATTTACTATATGGTCAATTTTGGAGAAGGATTTATGAGGTACTGAGAAGAAGCCATTTTATTTTTGTTTAGGTGAAATATTATATAGATTTCTGTTAGGTCCATTTCATTCATAATGTCTGTTAGTTTCATTTATCTCTGTTTATTTTATTGTCTGGATGACCTGTCAATTAGTGAGAGTCAGGTGTTGATGTCTCTACTATTAATATGTGGGGTTTGATGTGGATTTAAAATTTGGAAGTGTTCCTTTTCAAATGTGGTTACCCTTGTGTTTTCTACGTGTATGTGTGTCTGTGTCTGTGTGTGTGGGGGTGGGGTGGGAAAGTCTCTCTCTCTCTCTCTCTCTCTCTCTCTCTCTCTTTCTCTCTCTCTCTTTGTGTGTGTCTGTGTGTGTGTGTGTGTGTGTGTGTGTGTGTGTGTGTGTGTGTGTTCCATTCCCTTGTTTTGGCAGGTATGGAGTTACTTATTTCCTATCTTTTCTTGGATATAATTATCCTCATTGGGTTGGAGTTTTCCTTCTAGTATTTTCTGTAGGGCATGATTTGTGGCTAGATACTCTTTAAATTTAGATTTGTCTTGTTTTCTCCATCTATGGCGATTGAGAGTTTTGCTGGGTATTATAGTCTAGGTTGGGATCTGTGTATTTTTAGAGGTTGCAGCATATCCAGGCCCTTCTAGCTTTTAGAGGACTTGTTCAAAAGTTGGTTGTAATTATAGAATGTCTGCCGTTTATGTTATGTGTCCCTTTCACCTTCCTTTTTTTTATAATCTTTCTTTGTTCTGTAGATTTTGTGTTTTGAATATTATGTGGGATGGGGATGATATTTTCTGGTCCAGTCTAATTAAGGTTCTATCAACATTTGTATATTTACAGCTGTCTCTTTCTTTAGGTTGGGAATTTTTTATCTATGATTTGTTGAAAATATTTTCTGGGCCTTGAAGCTGTGACACTTAATTTTCTTCTATTCCTATTATTCTCAGGTTAGCTCTTTCCATGGTATTCCAGATTTCCTGGGATATTTTGTGTCAAAAATTTTTACAGTTAATTTTTTCTTTGATTGATATATGGTTATCTTCTCTGTATTTTCTACAACTGAGATTCTCTCATCCATTTCCTTCTTGTACTCTGTTGGTGATACTTGTATCTGTTGTTACTGTTCTCTTCCCTAGGTTTTCCATCTCCACGATTCCCTAAGCTTGCTTTCTTTACTGCTTCTATTTCTAACTCTCTTTATTGTTTCTATTCCATCTTGGAAAAAAAATGTTCCTAATGTGGCAGGCATCTGATGGGTATCCTTGGGTTGTATGATTCTGGATCTGGAGAATGTAGGTCTGTACAGGATGAGCAGATCTGTTCAACAGCCACAGATCTGATGAAAGTGGGCAGGAATATAGGTAGGGAGTGGAGTTCCCCCTTGCCTAGCAGGCTGACCAGTACAGCTCGGTTGGCTCCACAGGAATCAGCAGGCAGGAAGGTGGGTGGGCAAAGAGCTACATTCTAGCTCTTAATTGTGCTTTCAATTAAGATGATTTATTCTACACATAATGAACTACTCAGGCTGTTTCTTATGGTTCTTTATTGAGTTCTATGGGAGTTGATGCAATCAAATAGAACACATTCCTTCAAGCTGTGGGGCAAAGCCTGTCCATGCACCAGAGGAGATCTGTGCTGTCTCCACCAGGAAGGAAGATTTCTTCTGCTCTGTCAAGTAAGATTTCAGAAAATATTCCCAGTATCTTCCAGATTGTCTCTCTGTTTGCACTGCAGACTAAGTCTATGATCAAAACACTTGTTTGTAAGGAGTCATGAATTACTACCTTAAAGAAATTAGAATCAGAACATTTCATTTTTTACCTTTCACACTCATTGGAGAGTCAATCAGGGAATTTATCCAGTCTCTTCCCACAAATACATCTGTATAAACAACCACAGTCAATACTGTTTACTCTTGCTTTAGATAAGACCGCACATCCTCCATACTTTGCATCAAATTTCCTTATGTTCAAGTCACTGATGAACAAAAACAACAATGTGCAACTGGTGAATTTTGTTTTTTTCTTTTTTTTTTTTTTTTTTTTTCGTCTGGCAGAAAGCATGCTTCAGGTTTTATTTATTTTTTTTGTTTTTGTTTTGTTTTGTTTTAATTTTTATTTTTGATACTTTATTTACATTTCCGATGTTTCCCCTTTTCTGGGTCTCCTCTTTGGAAACCCCGTATCCCCTCCCCCTCCCCGCCTCTGTGAGGGAATTCCTCCTCCCACCTACCCGCCCACCCATTCCCATATTCCCACCTTGACATTCCCCTTTACTGGGGCCTCTAGCACCCTCAGGCCCAAA
>JAPYYD010005886.1:0-11663 GCA_028551405.1 Uromys caudimaculatus | reverse complement strand
ACCAATGGCTTATGCTCTAAGATCAAGTATCGACAAATGGGACCTCATGAAATTGCAAACCTTCTGTAAGGCAAAGGACACTGTCAATAGGACAAAACAGCAACCAACAGATTGGGAAAAGATCTTTACCAATCCTATATCCAATAGAGGGCTAATATCCAACATAGACAAAGAACTGAAGAAGTTAGACTTCAGAAAACCGAATTTGTATTCTTAATGATGACCATACTTACTGGGCTGACATGGAATCTTAAAATACTTTTCATCAAAAATTAGTTAACTGTAGTTCTGTGTCCTTATATATGGGTCTCAACTCTATTTTATTAATGTGGATTTGAATTTGTGCCAGTTATTGTGCTCTTTTATTAGGATGGTTCTATATTTTATTTTGAAATCATGTAAGGTAATGTCTTTTTTAAAATCAGGTTTGCTTTTACTATGTGGAATCTTTTATATTTACACATGAATTATTTCATTACACACACATAAACACACACACACACACACACACACACACAAATGTTCCACAGACAATTTGAGGGATCAGTTCTGTCCTTCTACCATGTAGAGCTTGTATATTAAACTCAGGTCATAAGATCTGATGGGACCCCAATGGAGCAGTTAGGGGAAGGACTGAATGAGCTGAAGGGGTTTGTCACCCCATAGAAAGAACAACAATATCAACCAACCAGACCCCCAGGATCTCCTAGGGTCTAAACCATCAACCAAAGAGTACACATGGAGGGCCCCATTGCTCCAGCCACATATGTAGCATAGGATGGCCCTGTTGGGCATCAATGGGAGGAGAGGCCTTTGATCCTGTGATGGCTCAAGGCCCCAGTGTAGGGGAATTCGAGAGTGGGGAGTTCAGAGTGGGTGGATGGGGAAAAACCGTCCTAGAATCAGGGAAAGAGGGGATGGAATAGGGAGTTTTGGGGGGCACCAGGAAAGGAGATAACATTTAAAATATAAAGAAAGAAAATATCCAATAAAAAAACTGAAAAAAAGAAGAATACAAATGATGACAAATGCTGGTGAGGATGTTGGGACAGGAGGATAATTATTTACTGTTGGTGGAGTGTAAGCTGATACTGCCACCATGGAAATTAGTGTGGATTTTTCTCTAAAATTTAATACTATGAAGACTCATGTATGCTACTCTTGAGCATATGCTAGAAGAGATCTCTACCCTATGGCAGAGATATTTGTACATGCATATTCATTGCTGCTGTATTCCCAATAGCTAGAAAATGGAAACGCTTAAATTTCCATTAATTGATGAATGGATAATGCAATTGTGATATGTATGTGGAACACACTTATATTTAGCACTGAAGAAAATGAGATTTTTAGAAAATGGGTGGAACTGGAAAAAATATTGAGTGAGGTAGCCTAAGCCTAACAATTCAAACACATGTTCTCTCTCATATGAAGAGCTTATATTTGAAATTTCAAGTTTCTTTGTTTAAGCTGTATTGAATCTAGAAGGAAAATATTGGGAGGTTGTGGAGAAAGAAGTCTTGATGGGTGGGGACTATCAAAGCACATACAGCATTAGAATGAGGGGAGTGCTAATGGTGGAAAGGCTTATATATACTGGGAGAAAGAGAAAGAGAAAGAAGAAGCAATTGGAGTATGGAGGGGGTCAATCCAAGCTAAGGGTGTAGTATGGAAGAGCCATATCTATGTCTATGTCTATGTCTATGTCTATGTCTATGTCTATGTCTATGTCTATGTCTATGTCTATGTCTATGTCTATGTCTATGTCTATGTCTATGTCTATGTCTATGTCTATGTCTATGTCTGTCTGTCTTATCTATCTCTCTCTGTCTATCTAGACTATGGTGGTTCAATGATCATGAGCCCCACAGAATCATGTATTTTAATTTTGGGTTCCCAGTTGGTGGAAGTCTTGGGAAAGACTGGGAGGTGTGGCCTTGTGGGATGAAGTTTGCCATGGAGATGGGGTTTGAGGTTTCAAAATACTGATACAATCGCCAGTGGTTTATCTGCTTCCTGATGGTGGATAAAGATGGAAGCTCTTATGTGCTCCAGTCCATGCCTGACTTCCAGCGGCAGTGCCCCCCTCCATCATGGTGATGGAATCGTATCCCTATGGAAATATAAGCCCCAAATAAACTCTTCATTAGGTGTGATAATTTGTTACAATGATAGAAAATTAACTAAAACAGAAACTGAATACATTATGAGCTACTTAAAAAATATTTCAGTGAATGTACCCTGCATGGATGTTATTCCCAGACATTTTTTATTATTATCTATTAAAGCAGCTATGAAATATTTTATTTTTAAAATGAAGTATACATTTCATATAATGTATTCTGATTACAGTTTCTCCTCCCAAAGCTCATCCCAGATCCTTTTCAATTACCCACCCATCCAAATCCACACCCTTTCTTTCATTAGAATACACATATCTAAAAAATTAATAATAAGAATAACCAAAAAAAAAAACCAAGATAGGATAAAACAAACTAACAGAAGAAAAAGAGACAAAGAGAAAGTGTAAGAACCACATATAGATGTAGTGACACATATATTTACAGACATGAAAGTCCCATAAAAAAACTGGAAACAATGTATATGCAAAAGCCAACAAGCAAACAAATAAGAATAATGTGCAGACAAAGCATTATGAAGAAGATGCATGTACATTCTTCATGCAGGGGCTGGGGATTGAACTCAGGTTCTAATGCTTAGACAGCAAGCGCCTTACTAGCTGAGCCATCTCCCCAGCCCTCTATCTACTTTCTGATTATTCTCTGCAACTCACAGGTAAGGGACAGGAATTGTTGAAATAGCCAGACTTTTTTTTTCCAGTCACAGATTTATTTTCACCATCAAACAACAGCCAGAAGTCATCACTAGGATGAAGGTCCTTAGAAGCCCATGGAGCATGAGTAATGATCCAAGCACTGGAGTAGATTGCTGCATGTATACCAGCCAGCTCTGAGTCCCTGTTTGAGTCGGTCCCTGTTTCTATGGATTGGAAGAGTTTGGCTATTCTCTGTCCCTGCTCTTTTTTTTTTTTTTTTTTTTTTTTTTTTTTTTTTTTTTTTTTTTTTTTTTTTTTTTTTTTTTTTTTTTTTTTTTTTTTTTTTTTTTTTTAACTTTTAATACTTTATTTACATTTCAAATGTTTTCCCCTTTCCAGGTCTCCACTTTGGAAACCCCCTATCCTATCCCCCTCCCCTTTCTACTTAATTTTTTTTTTATTTTCTTTATTTACATTTCAAATGTTTTCCCCTTTCCGGGTCTCCCCTTCCAAAACCCCTTATTTTATCCCCCTCCCCTTGCCTCTATGAGGGTGCTCCCCCCACTTCAGTCCTCCCACCCTGGCATTCCCCTACACTGGGGCATTGAACACCCTCAGGCCCAAGGACCTCTCCTAGCACTGATGGCCAACAAGGCCATACTCTGCCACATATGTTGCCAGCACCGTGGGACCCTCCATATTTATTCTTTGGTTGGTAGTCTAGTCTCCGAGAGCTCTGGGGTGTCTGGTTTGTTGACACTGTTGCTCCCTACATGGGGCTGCAAACCCCTCAGTTCTGTCAGTCCCATCTCCAGATCCTCCATCCGGGACCCCACACTCAGTCCAATGGTTGACTGTGAGCTTCGGCCTCTGTATTTGTCAGGTTCTGGCAGAGCCTCTCAGGAGACAGCCATATAAGGCTTCCATCAGCAAGCACTTCCCAGCATCCACAATAGTGTGAGGGTTTGGTGGCTGTATACGGGATGTATCCCCAGGTGGGGCAGTCTCTGGATGGCCTTTCCTTCAGTCTCTGCTCCACACTTTGTCTCTGTATTTCCTTTAGACAGGGGCAATTCTGGGTTAAAAATTTGGAGATGAGCGTGAGGTTTGGAAATACCTCACTATGAATTGTTGTTTTAGGTGTAACTAGCCACTTTCTGATTCGGTTTGAGGCCCTTAACAAGAGAGACAGTATGTTCCTGATATTGTAAACGTGATCAAAGCCCTATGCATGCAGAAGCTACAGGTTCGGAGGGAATTTATTTCTGATGCTTTATTAAATGTACATATAGC
Source organism: Uromys caudimaculatus (assembly GCA_028551405.1). NCBI lineage: Eukaryota > Metazoa > Chordata > Mammalia > Rodentia > Muridae > Uromys > Uromys caudimaculatus. Next base: position 7,594 of record JAPYYD010005886.1, on the reverse strand, counting down.
CAAATAGCCTTTAAAAATATATGTCTATAAATTGGTGCTTTGGTCAGATAAACTTTGCTTTGCTGGTGGGAACTGATAACCCAGAGATTCAAAATTGATTCAAATACTGAGAATAAGTGACTGCTGAATGCTTAGTCCTCAGCAGGACATCTTTATCAATGTTTCCAAAGCCAAAGAGCATTGAAAAAGAGAAGATAGAAAGATTGTAAGATTTGTAAGATGTGACGGAGTACTATATAATACTATCTATCTGACATGGCCATTACAATTATGAACACATTGGCTATAGCTACCTGAACAAGACCTACATTAAAAAAATGAATGAGAGGCTAAGAAGATGCTCAGTGGTCAAGAGTACTGGCTGGTTTTGCAGATGAGCTTGGTTCAGTTCCTAGCATCCACATGGTGACTAAGCACTCCAGTTCCAGATAACTCCACAGCCTCTTTTGACCTTAGGCACTACATGCACAGAAATATGTGCAGGAAAAACACCCAAACACATAAAAGAAAATAGTACACAAAAATAGAAGGACAACTAGTTAGGTGAAGAAGAGGGTCAGCAGATGTGGATGAGAGGGGGTAATAATGGGTAGTAAATATAGTCATAATCCATTATACAAATGAATGAAATAGTCCTGCTGTGAATTGGTGTCCCAGGGCAGGCTGGTATCCAAGAGAGGTGAAGTGAATGGGAGTGGGTAACACAGAGAGAGATGTATGAGGGCAGGACTGGGAGGAGAGGAAGATGAGGCAGTATGCTGCTGGGATGTAAAGTGTAATAAATGTAATAAATAAATTAATGGAAAAAGGGAATAATCACAAAAATGAAAAAAGGGTAAAAAAGAAGACAAAAGAAAAAAAAGGATTGCAAAAATTGTCTACAAAGTATGTTTCCCTTTTATTAGTTTATCATTTTTTAAAAAAAGATTTTATTTATTAATTTTATATATATGATGAGTACACTGTAGCTGTCTTCAGACACACCAGAAGAGGGCATCAGATCCCATTACCGATGGTTGTGAGCCACCATGTGGTTGCTGGGAAATGAACTCAGGACCTCTGGAGAGCAGTCAGTGCTGTTAAGCACTGCGCCATCTCTCCAGCCCTAGTTTATCTTTTTAATTTTTATTGTGGTGTCCTACCAGACACAAATTAAATTAAATCCGTATGATATCTAACTTGCTTCTTTTGCTTTTGCATCATCTGAGGGGGAAAATGCATCATCTTACCCAAGTCACTAAGATGTAAGATTATGAATTTTTGTAAATTTTATATTTTACTTATGTACCTTTGTATGTACATAGGTTACATATATGCAGAAGCTCACAGAGACCAACAGACAGAAAGTTGGATTTCTCTGGAACTGGGCTTTTAGGGAGTTGTGAGGTACTTGATGTGAGTTCTGGTATCTAAACGTGGGTCCTCAGGAAAAGGAGAAGGATTCTGTAACCACCAAAGTCATCTCTTCAGCTCTCCTTCAGTTTTTCTTGCTGAATAATTTCCCTGGATATCAAATACTAGGTTGAGGTTATTTTTATTTAGTACATAGAGCATGCCATCTGATTCACTTCAGGACTTCATGATTATTAATGAGTAATGTTAATCTTACAAAGATTTTGTAAATAAAAATAATTTTCTCTTTGGTTTTGTGCTTTGATTGATCATAATGTGGACTGTGAACTTTGTATGAAAATTTTAGTGCCTTACTGTACCATTCAGAAGGGACTTCTTTTAGGCTAATTGTTTGAAGTTTGAGAAAACAAGTAGTGGTAACATCAGCAAGATGATGTAATAAAAATTCTTAGATACTTATCCTACAAAGAGACATGAATATAAGAATGATACATAAACAGAAAATTCCTGTGAGAAATCCAGAAATCAGAAAGTTGCTGCATCCTGGGTGGATGTGAAACCAGCTGTGAAGATTCATGACACCCTTTCACACCAGCATCTTCTCCCCTGATTCAGAAAGATAACCTAAATTTATGCTTCCATTTTGAGGAAGGGAATCCACAAAGTCCATATTGACTGGTATGGCATTTAGGGAACTTGTCTAGAGACTAGTAGTTCTCTTCTGATAGTAAAAATGACAAGAATATAGCTGCCAGGCTGATGACATCAGAGAAGTAAGACAAAGTGTACCAGAGATTGCAGGACAAGAGATGAAAACTGGGTGGAATTCTCATATCTCAGCTTAATAAAACATGAAGGCTGTACTCTCACCAACACTAGGAACTCATGAATAGAAACCACAAAATGTCTTTACTTAAGATTAGAGAAGGTTCAGATCTTTAAATTATTACAAAGTACTCAGATGTTTTAGTGGACCTGAGTCAAGAACTTTTTGCCCATAGGTTCTAGGAAAGGAGGAGAGGTGACTGATACTTAACATGCAGAAATAACAATGAAACAAGCAAAACAGGTGAAACAACCCCCACGCAACCAGGAACGTGTGATATAGTTAAAGAGAGAAGTCCAATATCTAGAAACTAGAAAAGGACAGAGATAAACGAATTACCAGAGAATTAATTCGAAATTATCTCCATACCAATTCTCATCAAATTAAATTTTCACACACACACACACACACACACACACACATACACACACACACACACAAATGGATAATTGGGTTAGGTAAGAAAAATGATGCTAACAGAAAATTATAATACTGGTAAAAGAAAACGTGCTGAAAGGAATAAAAGCAAAATTCTAAAGAAAAGAAAGTTAAATTAACAATATCCATCAAAGAGACATGACTGTAGACAGAATCAAGCATAAGAAGTAATCATTGATCATGAAACCAGGTATTTGTAAAATTACTGAGTCAGGGGAGTAAAAAAAATGAAAAATAAGAAACTAAAAGATATATGGGGATCATTAAGCAGAATAATATATACATTATAGGAGTTACCGGAAAAGGGATAAAGAAGGGGAAAACTTATTTGAAGAAAGGAAAGAAACAGTCATAAAATTCAAGAAGCTCAAAGGATTCCAACTATGTGAGTCACATTGAAACCAGTCTGTCAGAAATAACACACAAAAAGGTAATCTTGAAAAAAATTAATATGTTAGAAGAATGTATAGGAGGTAATAATGGTTGTATTGAGAGTTCTTAGAAGACACCTTAGAGATTAAAACAGAGTGAAAGGATATATTAATGCATGGTCCAATTTGGTCAGTCATATCCTGAAGGATAATGAAGCTGACATTTCTTTTTTTTTTATTCTTTGATCTTTTTTTACAGTCCAGACTTTATCCCCTTCCCTATCTACCCTCTGACTGTTCCACATCCCACACCTCCCCCCTGCCTCCAAGAGGATGTCTCCAAGAGGATGCCCCCACTCCCGCCCCACCGGACCTCCCCACTCCCTGGGGCCCCAAGCCTCTCGAGGGTTAGGTTCATTTTCTCTGAGTTCAGACTAGGCAGTCCTCTGCTGTATATGTGTTTCGGGCCTCATATCAGCCGGTGTATGCTGCTTGGTTGGTGGCTTAGTGTCTGAGGGATCCCAGGAACCAGGTTAGTTGAGACTGCTGGTCTGCCTATAGGGTTGCCCTCCTCCTCAGAAGCTGACATTTCTTACACTGATTTAAAGCCAGTGATGGGGTCAAGCTAGTGACTGTAGTTGAGAGTCTGAGAAACAAGTAAAACAAAACAATTAAAACAACAAAAATGCCTTACAAGTAATATCTTAAATGGTTTGTGTTCTTTTCAGAATTGTTGGTAAGTTTCAACAAATGGTGAAACTGTGGATCTAGGTAACTTTAAGATTTGATCTTGTAATGGCTAAATTATAAAGAAGTAATCTTGCAAATATCAAGGTATACTCTTTGAGAAGATGTTTAGCAAAACAAAACACACACACACAGACACACATAATGTATAAATGTATATGAAAATTCATTCTGATGAAAATGAAATCATGAGCCTGGGACAGGAGCCTTCCGGTTTACGCCTGTGGTCTGTGCCACTCAGTTCCATTTGCAAAAAGCGCAGGGAAAGAGCTACCTTCCTAGGAGTATGGACAAGCCTGTGAGTGGGGGTAAGGCCAGCACCTCTGCTCAGAGGGAACTGCCCAGAACCCTCAGGACACAGGGACCTACAAGCAGCCTGGGACAGAAGCCTTTCTGTTTCCTTCTGCGGCCAGGGACCTCAGTCTGTACCACAGAGCTACAAAGTCAAATAGCACTGGGAGAAAGCTAGCATCTCAGGAGTGTGGACTAGCCTGTGAGTGGAGGTAAGATGAGCACCACTGCTCAGCAGGACCCGCCCGGAATCCTCAGGACACAGAGACTAAGGTGCAGCCTGCGATAGTAGCTTTCTGATTTACGCCTGTGGTCTGTGCCTAGAGGCTCCATACCCAATAAGCGCAGGGAAAGAGCTAGCCTCCCAGGAGTGTGGACAAGCCTGTGAGTGGAGGTAAGGCCAACACCTCTGCTCAGAGGGACCCGCCCTGAAACCTCAGGACATAGGGACTGAGGAGTGGTCTTCCGGTTTCCTTCTGCGCCAGGGAGCTGTTCCTGTGACACAGGGCTCCACTCTCAAACAGTGCCAGGAGAGAGCTGGTCTCCCAGGAGTGCCAACACACCTTCAAGCACAGGAAGACCACCACTTCTGTTCAAATGCCTCGATCAGGACCTGTGTAGAGCCATCAGGATACAGGAACCAAGGAACAGTTGGGGACAGGATCCTTCTGGTTTCTGTCTGCACCCCAGAGGTGATCCTGTACCACAGCTCTCCAAAACCAAATTCCTCTCAAAGAGAGCTGGTCTCCAAGGAGTACTGAGGCAAAGGCTTGCCGGAGAGATAGGACACAGTCAGAGAGAGCAAGACCAGCTAAAACCAGCTAACCAGATGGCGAAAGGCAAGAACAAGAATCTAAGGAACAGAAACCAAGGCAACTTGGCATTATCAGAACCCAGTTCTCCCACCACAGCAAGCCCTAGATACCCCAACACACCAGAAAAGCAAGAATCAGATTTAAAATCACATCTCATGAGTATGATAGACTTTAAGAAGGAAGTAAATAGCTCACTTAAAGAAATACAAGAGAACACAGGTAAACATCTAGAAGCCCTTAAAGAGGAAATGCAGGAAAACACAATCAAACAGGCGAAGGAAATAAACAAAACCATCCAAGAAAAAAAAAATAGAAACAATAAAGAAATCACAGAGGGAGACAAGCCTGGAGATAGAAACCCTAGGAAAGAGATCAGGAGTCATAGATGCAAGCATCACCAACGGAATACAAGAGATAGAAGAGAGAATTTCAGGTGCAGAAGATACCATAGAAAGCGTTGACACAACAGTCAAAGAAAATGCAAAGTACAAAAAGCTCCTCACCCAGGAAATCCAGGACAAAATGAGAAGACTAAACGTAAGGATAATAGAAGAGAGTGAAGATTCCCAACTTAAAGGGCAAGTAAATATCTTCAACAAAATTATAGAAGAAAACTTCCCTAACCTAACGAAAAAGATGAACATAAACTTTCAAGAAGCCTACAGAACTCCAAATAGACTGACCAGAAAAGAAATTCCTCCCATCACATAATAGTCAAAACACCAAATGCACAAAACAAGGACAAAACAAGGACAGAATATTAAAAGCAGTAAGGGAAAAAAGTCAAGTAACATATAAAGGCAGACCTATCATAATTGCACCAGACTTCTCACCAGAGACTATGAAAGCTAGAAGATCCTGGACAGATCTCATGCAGACCCTAAGAGAACACAAGTGCCAGCCCAGGCTGCTATACCCAGCAAAACTCTCAAATACCATAGATGATGAAACCAAGATATTCCACGACAAAACCAAATTTACATGATATCTTTCCACAAACCCAGCCCTACAAAGGATAATAGATGGAAAACGCCAACACAAGGAGGGAAACTATACTCTAGAAAAAGCAAGAAAGTAATCTTTCAACAAACCCAAAAGAAGATAGCCACACAAACATAAAAATAACAGAAAAATAACAGGAAGCAACAGTCACTATTCCTTAATATCTCTTAACATCAAGGGACTCAATTCTGCAATAAAAAAACATAGACTAACAGACTGGATACATAAATAGGACCCAGCATTTTGGTGCATACAGGAAATGCACCTCAGTGTTAAAGACAAACATTACCTCAGAGTAAAGGGCTGGAAAAAATTTTCCAGGCAAATGGTTTCATGAAACGGGCAGGATTAGCCATTCTAATATCAGATAAGATTGTCTTTCAACCAAAAGTCATCAAAAAAGATAAGAAAGGACACTTCATCCTCATCAAAGGAAAAATCTACCAAGAAGAACTCTCAATTCTGAACATCTATGCTCCAAATGCAAGGGCACCCACATTCATAAAAGAAACCTTACTAAAACTCAAAGCATTCATTGCATCTCACACAATATAGTGGGAGACTTCAACACCCCACTATCATCAATGGATAGATCTTGAAAACACAAACTAAACAGAGACACAGTGAAACTAACAGAAGTTATGGATCAAATGGATTTAACAGATATCTATAGAACATTTCATCCTAAATCAAAATAATATACCTTCTTCTCAGCACCTCATGGTAGTTTCTCCATAACTGACCATGTAATTGGTCACAAAACAAATCTCAACAGATATAAGAAGATTGAAATAATCCTATGCCTCCTATCAGATCACTACGGATGAAGGCTGGTCTTCAATGGAAACAACAGCAACAACAGAAAGCCGACATACACATGGAAGCTGAACAGTGCTCTACCCAATGATAACTTGGTTAAGGAAGAAATAAAGAAAGACATTAAAGACTTCCTAGAATTTAATGAAAATGAAAGTATAACATACCCAAACTTATGGGACACAATGAAACTCATAGCTCAGAATGCCTCCAAAAAGAAACTGGAGAAAGCATATATTAGCAGATTAACAGCACACTTGATTGCTCTAGAACAAAAAGAAGCTAATATACCCAACAGTAATAGAAGGTAAGAAACAATCAAACTCAGGGCTGAAATCAACCAAGTAGAAAAAAAAAAGTACTGTACAAAGAATCAACAAAACCAGGAGCTGGTACTTTGAGAAAATCAGCAAGATAGATAAACCCTTAGCCAGACTAACCAAAGGGCACAGAGACACTATCCAAATTAAGAAAATCAGAAATGAAAAGGGAGATAAAACAACAGAATCTTAGGAAATTAAAAAAACATCAGATCTTACTACAAAATTCTATGTTCAACAAAACTGGAAAATCTGGATGAAATGGATAAGTTTCTAGACAGATACCAAACACCAAAGGTAAGTCAGGATTAGATAAACTATCTAAACAGTCCCATAACCCCTAAAGAAATCGAAGCAGTCATTACAAGGCTCCCAACCAAAAAAAGCCCAGCACCAGATGGGTTCACTGCAGAATACTATCAGACCTTCAAAGAAGACCTAATACCAATACTCTTCAATCTATTCCACAAAATAGAAACAGAAGGAACACTACCCAATTCCTTCTATGAGGCCACAATCACACTGATACCAAAACCTCACAAAGACCCAACAAAGAAAGAAAACTTCAGACCAATTTCCCTTACGAATATCGATGCAAAAATACTCAATAAAATT
>JAPYYD010005885.1:0-11665 GCA_028551405.1 Uromys caudimaculatus | reverse complement strand
GGGCAGTACCTGGTGAGCTGTGGGGCGTGTCTTTGGCCCTCTGCTGGGTCTTGCGATGTCCTGAGAGGGATCTTTGTCCCGGCACTGATTAGCTGTGGGGCCCTGTGGCCCAAGCTCGCCACTGCTGTCTTAACTACAAAGCTGAGTGAGTAATTACAAAGCTTAGTCTCTCCCCCAGTCCTTATTCTTCTAAACCACTGTAAGGAATCTCAAAGATATGCCCACCTTTTATTACATATATGATTTATTTTGTTTCTTTCTTTTTGGACAAGGTCTCAAGTAGCCCAGGCTGGCTCTGAACTCATTTTGTAACTGAGATGAACCTCGAACTTCTGATCCTCTTGTGCCGCCTCCTCCCAAGTCTCCTCCCAAGTGCTGGTAGTATACGCTTGTGCCCCATACCTTACTTCTATACGGCTGCTTGTTTCTGTCATTAGCAGTGACATGCCAGTGATAACGCCTAGCTTTAAGAGCAGTTCTGGGTGAAAGAAAATAAGTACATATAACCTCTAATCAGGCCAGCAGGATTAAGTTAAACTACTTTCTCTCTTTCTTCTAGCCCATAATGTCAAACTTAAGAGGTCTCCCTGTTTTATAAGTCAAAATAATTTGTATTCCCTTTCGATGTATTCATTTTTATGTTTTGTTTGGCGCAACAGGATAAAGTTTCAATGAATAACTATAGCTTGATTGGACAATGAGATTTTAAAATCTGAACTTTACAACATAAATCAGCTTTCCAGCTTTGGAATTAGGCTAAAGTAGACCAAAAGAGTTGTCTATCAAAATCAAAGACATTCTAAAGCAAATGTCCAATAACTAGCTTTCTTTCAAAGGATTATGATTATAATGATGTAAACTATCTAAAATACTAGAAAGCAAGGAACACTAGAACCCTAACATAATAATATGGGTCACAGTGTTATTTTTCCTCTGATAATAATGATCATATTATTTTTTAAAAAAATAAGTTATTTAGAAAATAAGCAGAATTGGGGTGGGAGGGGCAGCTGTTAGGTTTGGAAGGAAAGAAAGGAGGAGGCAAGGAAAAGAGGGAGGGGAGGGAAGGAAGAAAGAAGGAAGGACGGACAGACTGTCCAGACTGATGGACAGAAGGTAGGTAGGCGACTCTAAAAATGTTTTGGTCCCTTTCCAAACGTTAAAAAAAAAAAAAAAAAAAAAGCGTGCCAACTTCTGGCGTATAGAGTATATGATTGGACTTACACATCAATATCAGTGTAAGTGCCACCAGAATGAAATGCATTCTAAAACACAATCTGCATTCTTGTTGCTGTTGCTGTGATCCCTCAGCTGTTTCCCACAGCATATTCTGCAAGTAAGTTGCTACTACTTCCCGCAATATGTTTAATGGTAGACATTATGAACTAATGCTGTATTTCCCAAACAAAATAATATCTATCGTGGAGAGAGAGAGAAAATCCTCAATGAGCTAAGGACAGCTCAGTGGAAAAGCCATTTGCCATAGCTCTGGGTTCAATCCTAACACCCCACCCCCAACAACAGCAGCAGCAAACAACTATTCTCCACATCTTAAAGAAACAGCCTCCATCCCTATGAAACAGACTAACTCGTACCCCTAACTTCACCAGCTTCTGCTTGTGATTTCCATCCTATAAACAAAACAACCAATCACAAGCTACTTTTTTTTCGAGTGTCTAAGAGATCTCTACACATTAAGAGAAGTTTTTGGGTTAGCTTCCTGATATGTTCTGGATCCAGTCTGGCACTATTTAGAGATAGTGGAAATTTTTTAGAAGTGGAGCCTCACAGGAGTCTTCAGGTTACAGGAGACATGTGTTTAAGGACTGGGTGGACCAGCCCCCTTCTCATTCTCTTTTGCCTTCTGTCTGAGATGAATGTTTTTTCTCTGATACATGCTCCCACCAGGATATACATTGCCTCACCAGGGCCAATAAAACAACAAAGATAATGGAGTAGAACCCTCCAAAACCATGGGCCACAATAAACCATTTCTCTTTATAAGGTAATTCCCTGCAGTTTGTTAAAGTAAAGAGAACAGTCCCCAATCAGATGTCAGCCAGCCACCCAGCACCGTCCCCAGCTGTTGTGCAGCAGAAATCCTCAGCAGTCAGCAGCTCTTTATTTCCTATTCAGCCATACCAGGATGGTTCTCACCCATTCCTAGCTCCCACCATGAGAGCTGACTCTGTGGGGACTTGCTCTTCCTGGCTTCTGCAGGGAAGTGCACTGTTAGTGCATTGCAGCAAAGTAAGGACAGCACTCACTTGGGAGCATGCTGCAGTGGCAAAAGCACAATGCAGAAGTTGCAGATCTGCACACTAGGTCCCTGACTGTCCAGATAAGTGGCCTCAGCCTTGTCACTAAGGCCCTGGGATTCTTCTCATGCACAAAACAGAAGAGCAGGCCCTGGGAAAGCTGTTGGGGATTAAAATGAGATCATGCAAGTAAATCTGTATTTGGAAAATAGAGAATACGATTTGATTATAAATACTTCTTTCTAATTCCTAGCGGAATTGTACAAAGCAGAAACTTAAGGCTGATGTGGCACAGTTTGACACACACAAATAACACTTGCCAAAAAAATCAGGAGAAATAACCACAGAATGCTAAATGAGGGGGGGAAAAAACCACACCAATCTTTCTTGAGTTCTGAGTTCATTGTTTAACAATGAGTCTTTTGCTGACTCCACACACACAGGCATGAGCCAGAGCACCCAGAGCAGTCAAACCTGCCAACAGAGGATGGCCCTGGACGGGCCTTGTGCTTCACTCCCATAAAACAATGCCTGAAAGATCATGCAGAAGTCCACGCACTTGCGAAAATCAGGCACTTTCCTATGGAATTTATGAAAAAAAACTGAATAATACTATCTACTGTCAAACAGCTCTGAAATGCCCAATTAACACAAGAAAGACATCTTGTCATGGTTTGAAGGATGGTTTCCATTCTCAGGTGACAGATCTAAACAATGAGCCTAACAGTAAACAAAAGCAAGCTCAGAAATACAGGGGCTGACACAGAGAAAATTGAGATGAATGGAAATTTTTAATGCTTTAAAATAGCAGTGAAAATATAAAATCCTTCAAAAATAGATACAAGAAAATGCTTTTGAGAAACATTAAATATAAAATATAAATAATCTACTACTCAAGTAAAAAGTTCACAAGCTCTAGCCAACATTTACAGGACGTTTGGGGGAAAGCAACAAAATAAATAATCAATTTGTCAAAGCAGCGGCATGTCAGTGGTAGTTTTCCTGATTATTCAAGTTTCAGTTGACAAAGAACAAAGACAAAGAACAAAGGCACTCATGTTTCAGCCAGGAAAGTTACTGAAGTCAGAAATAAGTCAAGAAGGGTCTATAGGAGAAAGCCATGCACAGGTGCTGCTAGATAGAGGGAAGGGTGGAGAATGGAGTGAAATACCCGTCTCCAAGGTCACTCCAATGCAGTAGAAAAATAAATAAATAAAACCTATGAAATGGGGACGTAGTCTTACTAGCCATCATAGAAATGGAAATTAAAATATCATTGAGATCTCAACCCAAATCGAATAGCAGTCATTAAGAGAAAAACAATAGGGGTTGGAGCCGTGGCTCAGTGTGAAGAACATTTACTGTACTTGGAGAGAACCGGGCTAAGTTCCCAGCACATGGCCGCTCACAACAATCTGTTAGTGTAGTTTCAGGGGATCAATGCCCTCATTGATCTCTGTGGATATGAGGCATGCCTATAGCACCATCTATACATGCAGGCAAAACACTCATACATATAAAATAAACAAAGTAATAAATCTTTAAGAAAAGAACAAATGCTGGTGAGAATGTAGGTAGAAAGAAACTCTAAAAATTTAAAGTAATAAAAAAGTAGTAATAAAAAGAAAAGGTGAGATAGAGGTGCCTGATAGACTTCAACACTGGAACACGGCAGGCTCTTCTTATAACAGAGGGCAGAGACTATCTTCTGACTACAACTGAAAAGGGAGACACTTGATATATTATAGCTATCCTGTAATAAAAGCATTCCTCCTTCATCTAGTAATAGTATCTTAATGAAGCTCTATAACATCTGTCTTCATAAAATATAAATTAGAAGTCTTTAGCAATGAAGGAAATGTCTCATTTCTCTAAAGGGAAAACTGTCTAAGACTTGGTGATTTTCCAGGATTGCATTTAGACATAGATAAATTGCTTGAATGTGGCTAGTGACCAGAATGCTGTATACCACAGAACAGTTCTTAGCTTTACATAAGTAATTCTGACCCTAGAAACATTTGCTGTGTCTTCAACATGGAAAAAACCTCTGTGAATCTTCATAACTAAAATGGTAGATTTCTCTCCTCTTACTATAAAGGTGAGATCCTTCCATTTCACAAAACCATATAGCTTCAAGCCATCTTGAGAAGATGAGTGTGGTGGTGCAGACCCATAATCTTACCAACAAATGGGGAGGCTAATGCAGGAGGATTGCAAGTTCAAGAGTAGCCTCAGATACACAGTGAGACCCCATTCTCAAAAAGGGGGGTTGCAGGGAATGTATCAAATTGAGATTCAGAAAGCATTGCCAGAGAGCCAGGATGGGACTAGAGCACTCATTTGGAAAAGACTCAAGGGATTTCACAAGGACTCTTAGACTACACACACACACACACAAAAATTCTCTTGAAGAAATCAGACCACATCACAGACTACAGATAATAACAAACTGCCAAGCTCTGTCCTCACTTGAGGTGAAACTGAGGGAGCCAAGGGCCAGATCTGTGCAGTCCTTAGTGTTCTCCGCCAGGCAACCCAGTTCTTGGTAGATGACTTCAACACGACCTCATCCACGTGATCGCAGACACAGGTGGCAACCGACAGTAACTGGCAGCCAGATGTGAAGTCCCCACTCCTCAAAATTCCTGAGGTTTCCTCTCAGTTCTTTCATCTCTCTCCTGCAGGAAACAAAATTTTGGTGTCTCTGCTCCCATTCCCGGCTTTCCCAGCCTCCTACAGAGTCTTGTTTCAAAGCCTGCCTACATTCCAGCTTATATCCCTGCCTGGCAACTATTCCAAAACTCAAAAGCTGAAAAACTAAAATAAAAACAACCCAGCACTTGATCATGCTCACAATTCTAAGGGTTGGAAACATGTACATAATCAGGATGGGGTCTGCTCACTCGAGCCACTGAGATCACTCAGCTAGCGGAACTCAGCTCTGAAAAGTCCAACACTCACATATCTGGTGCTCAGGCTGGAATGACTCCGAGGGAACTGCCAACTGCCTCTCCATGTGGTTTGGCTATCAGACAGCCTGGCTATCTCAAAGTAGTCAAATTTCTTACATAGTATAGTGGTGAAGGGCTTCAAGTACAAGCAGCCCTGCTAGTGAGAAGAAAGTGGAATTGCTCTGTAGGACCAAGCCATCCAGCATCATCTCGTCATACTTGATCGGTTGACAGTCACGAGGCAGCATGACTCAAGAGGAGGGAACTAATACTATATCAAGGAAAGTAACAAGGAGATTGTCATGGTTTGAATATGTTTGGCCCAGGGAGTGGCACTATTGGGAGGTGTGGCCTTGTTGGAGTAGGTGTGTCACTGTGGGTGTAGGCTTTAAGACCCTCACCCTAGCTACATGGAAGTCAGTCTTCCACTAGCAGCCTTCAGATGAAGATGTAGAACTCTTAGCTTCTCCTGCACCATGCCTGCCTGGATGCTGCCAAGCTCCTGCCTCGATGATAATGGACTGAACCTCTGAACCTGTAAGCCAGGACCAATTAAATGTTGTCTTTTATAAGACTTGCATTGGTCATGGTGTCTCTTCACAGCAGTAAAACCCTAACTAAGACAGAGATGGTACAAAAAAGCATGGGAAGGAGATGCTATAGCTACCCATGGACCAAACAGCTACCCAATGATTTTTACTTGGCTAAAAAGACTTCTTCTCTTTCTAAAAGCAAGCTCAATTCTGTTTGAAAGCAGCTTCTGTTAGAGTAGCACACAGTAAGTAGTTCCACAGCTTCACTAGCTTTTCTGTTACTTTTCTCATCACTCTGACATAACAACTGACAAAAGCAACTCAAGGAAGGAACCATTTGGAGTCATGGTTTAAGGATGCAGTCCTTTAGAGTAGGAAATACACAACAATGAAGCAGGACCTCGGGCACAGGCTTCTCACAGGCTGCCCACTAGCAAGCAGAAAGCTTGGCAGAAGCCCAACCAAGCTGTAAATCCTCAAGGCTCACCCTCTAGTGACCCATCTCCTCTGCTAATGGCAGAACTGTAGGCTCCTGTAAAACCCTAAACAGTTAGGATACATTCTTATTGCCGAAGGGAAGAGCCACAGTACAATTACAATCAGATCAAACCAAAATCCAATCAGATCAAACCAAAATTCAACATTATAAATCAAATCCTGCAGCTCAGTCTGCTACCTAAAACACACTCATGATCTTCTGGCTCAGGCTGGCTCTACCCAAAAGCTGCCACTGTCCTGAGCGTCATCCCACTATGCTGCCTGCTTCTTTTATGCTAGGATCACCCTGGAACTGAGACTGAGCCCTTCACCAGTGGCCTCTCCTGGACGCTCAGTGTTAAGCCTCAGCTGTTCTCCATAACCCCTTCATGCTTTCAAACCCAGTACCATGTGGGAGCCTCTCAGGCATTATTTGTCTAAGATCTACTCCAACTTGACACCAAGTTCCCACAGATCAGCCCAGTAAGCTCTGAGCATTCAACACCCTGTCTGTCTAGATCAAAGTTCCAAAAGCCTTCTACAGTCCTTCCCCAAAACATCCTGCTCGGGTCTATTACAGCAAGACTACAAACAGTAAGTGTACTGAGATTATACTTACAAAACAGAAAAAGTAGAATCAAGGGAATAAATATTTTTTTAAATTAGCTGACAAAAAAAGTTGTAATTTGTTTTGCATTGAGAATAGGATGCTTTCAACAGTAAATAGGGCTCATGACTTAACTGTAGCAGACTTTAAACACACTGTAGGCAGCAACATAGTTTATGCTTAACTAATCATTCATGATCGACTAATAAGATCCATCCCAAGGACAGAATCAAAACCCTGCTATACTCAGAATAATCCAATTTGTCAATCTGTTCCCAGGACAGTGTATTGATCTTTTTATGAGAGATTTAACCAATGGAGAATTGCTCTTTACAAAATAAAATTGGCCCTATAATAGTCTAGTTCAGGTATTTTTTTCCAAGTTTTTCTATTAAGTATGTCAACATCATAGACTTGTTCATTATATAACCTTCATTGCTCTTTTTCAACACAGAAACTAGATTGTTCCTTTTCCAAACCAGAAGCTACCTTGTCACACTGCAAGATCTCCCTTCCAATTAAGACTTTCTTCCACATGTTGTTTGGTGCCCCCGCTTTGCTCCCTGAACAAGCAGAATTTGGTTGTCTCCTACATATGCATGGTGTGTCTACCATACCCTGCGACAACCTCAGCAATCAGTGATCTTGTGTCAAAAGTTTAGCAATATATTATTCCTGTGACTAGCGAATTGGCTTGTTAGAAATAACTCATGCCTCAAACTCCTCCAAATCTTGAATGCAAGTTTCTTCTCTACACACCATCCCAGGAGCACTATCAGGATTTGGGCTGTTTCTACAGTGTTGTCTAATGTCCACAAACTGGACATAAAATCTGTCTTCAGCAAAATGTCTGTGGGCTATTTCCCCTATGGAAGAGCAGAGCTTGCCCTTTCCCCCCTTCCCTTCATTTCTGATAGGAGCTATGATATAAGACCACAGTTATACTTCACATGCGACTGGACCCTGCTGAAGACAGGCTTATCATAGAAATGAAGAGAAGGCCTGGAGTACCAAGGGCCTGTGCCATGACAGACAGCCAAGGATGCTATGTTAAATACTATAAAGTAACTCACTCATGGGTTGGTATCCTCTTTATTAAACAGGTTCTTCTCTTTGGCAGACTGAGCTAAAAGAACAATGCTAGTCTATAGAAAGAAATCAGTTGCCAAAATCTAGCTTTCAACTCACAGAAAGCTAAGCGTTCTCTTTTCTAACTCAATCCACTGTGACAAGATACTGAGATATGACTAAAGAGACGTTTTTCTCCTATTAAAGAGTGAAGAGGGCATTTTAACCCTTTCTGTGTCCTATATAGTTTGAAAACTGTGATGCAAATACTCAAGAAATTCACTCAAGTGAAAAGACAAAACAGACGCCAGGAACAGGAACAGAAAGGTCCTAGTGCTGAGAGAAACCAAGAATAATTAAGTAGGCAACCCTATGGCCTAATTAATTAGACTGAAGCTTAAAATCAAAGGCTCAAAACAAAGCAAAATCCTGTCATCTGCACTGGGCGAGAGGCCTTCCACTCCTCCACAGCTGTTCTACAGCACACATCCGTGTAGTGGGAAAACAAGACCAGACAGGGGTGACGGGAAAGACCACTTGCATTTTTGCCCTAGTCCAGCAAGATGAACAGAGTTCTTTCAAACTGCTACTCAGAACTTTTATAATTTGCCAAAGTTTGAAGTAATTTGTTCTTTCCAAGGAAGAAAGCAACAACAAGAAACAATAGTGTGTTTCCTGCCTCAGGAAGAATACAACAGAGCTTCCCAACTGCACTTCCTAGAGAAGAGGGCCAAGTGCCTCACATGCTCAGGAGAGCAGCTACGATGGAGGACCGAACATAATTCTCTCTATATACAGGGAGGCCGTAGCACAGAGCACACAGGAACTGGCAGATTTCAGCCCTGGGGCTGGCACATACACAAGAAGGCTGTGGATCCTGGACCTTTGACAACCAGATTTCATCATCTTTCTCTGGGAGATGCGACAGGGAAATAAATGCAACCCAGAGCTTTGCCATGCCTATTTGCACTTGGGCCTGCTCTGCTTCCAGTGTTCTTCTCTGTGTTAAGCACCCATCCGAGACCATCCAGAACCACCTGACCAAAAATCACATTTGCTGGTGCACACCTACATGCTCTCAACCATGAGCCCACGATATGCCATGTGTGAGTCACAGGAGTGATGATGGTAAAAAGAAAAACTAATATTTGGAGTTCACCAAATAATGAGTCACGCTCCTGGAAGAAAAGGAATCCTTACAGCTGGCAGCTCTTTGGTATGAAATTTTTAAATTGTTGTAACATTAATATTAATTCCATGAAAGCTGGCAAGAAGAAAATGAGTTAGAAATGTGGTATTTGGTTGACGGGTACCATGTAAAAGCCCAGTTCATGCTCCAAGAACAAGAATGCGAAGGACATCTACTACCTACTCCTGACTTGCCTCCCACACTCACCGCTGCCAAGCTGCTCGCCCTCCCACACAACAATCCCATACTAATTTTGACCCTTAAGAGTTAAAAAGAAGTCTTGCTTTCTCATTACCCAAATGCCAAGTGGGATTTTGTGGGATCTCACCTTTATAAAGGGAATGTTTGAAAACAGGCCCCTTTGGCTGTGACATCAGTGAGCTGCCGAGGCCCGCAAGGGCCGGAGGAAACATTCCCAGTCCCTCGCAGCGCTGCCTACTCCTACGGTGCAATCTGGCAATGGCCAGGAACCAAATCTTTAAAGCTGTTTTATGGTATTTAACATATGGCCATAAATTGCTCAGTGCTCTAGAGAGGGGCTAAATTTGCCGCCCCTATTGATGAGACATGTTCTTATTTATTTAAATTTAGTGGCAAACTGGCATTTCTCCAGAAGGAGGGGGTTAGGCCTAAGTACAAAGAAAGAACTAATGGGAGCGGGTTTGCAACTCTGCTATGTACTGAATACAACCGCTATCCAGCGGGGGCTTACCACTGACAAAAACAATAATAGGGAAGGATTCCAGTGTCTAAGGCCCAAGGAGGGGGAAGAGCACAGATTTTATTCAGAAGACATTTTTAATTTTTTTTTTTTTTTTTTTGCTTTTTTCAGAATACATTTTAAAACTTTTAATCATTTTCTCTTTTTCCTCCAAAAAGGGCTATCTATCCATCTCTCTCTTGCCTCTGCCTCTTTATTCCCCTCACAAATTAGAGCCCCTTAGTCTTTACCTGAAATCACATAGCTTTGTAACTCTCGAGAACATCTCAAATCCTCTTGCAAGCATTTTCTGATTTTGCCATATTTTTGGCTAAATTGTTTCTTTCTTTTCTTTTTTTTTTTAATGAATGTCATTCTCCATCTCTAAAGAAATAATCCTACCAAAATATTATGTTCCCTTCACTCTACAAGACAGCACATAGACAAAGTCAAGGGAAAAAAGGATTTTGGTGGAGAGGGTGTGTCTTAATGATATTAGCAGGGATGGTGTCAACAGGTAAATATCAAAGTAACATCAGTGGTGAGTTTGGTTATATATATAAGATGATTATCTTGCTTAGATCTAGAATGTGAAAAGGGATTTCTATAAGCTGGAGGTTCGACAGCAGTCTGGGAACAGTATTTTTAAGAAAATTTCTAAGAAAAGATTAGGCTGTCTATATCACACAAAAGTCTTTTTTTATAATTTTAAAATATAGAAGACTCATACATGGCACAGAAATAAAATCTACATATAGACAGGAATAGAGACAGCAATTATCAATGTACACAAGTTAATATGAATGTCATGCTAGAAACTAAGAAGTGGAATATATTTCTCAGGAGGATGAAATATGTCATCTCAGTTAATGTTCCCCAAGGCAGACCAGTGATTCAGTGATCAAGGAGATTAGATCATGCCAAGAAAAGACTGCTGTGAAACCTGACCTGATCTAGAGTAACTGGGCTATCTGGAGCGGCTATAAAATGACCCATGAGGTCTTATGCCAACTTCTATTTGAAATACCCTATGTGTAAGGTTATACTGTCTTTAAGGGCCAAAATGATAAAGAAAAACACTATACAGAAACATATTTAGGCCCTATTAACACCTCCAGTAAGGACCTAGTTTTCTGAAAATTCATCATTCTGGGGTCAGACTGGAATGGTAAAATATCTTCTGTACTATTCTAAAAGGTATATTTGGAAAGCCCCTTCCTTTTGGACACAAGGACACTTTTCTCAGTGCCATAATCTTGCAAAAAGGAGACTAGGTCTGAAATCCAAAGATGATTACTAGACACATAGGTATATGATAATATGAATTATGTACCACTACAAGATGCTAGGTATATTTATGCATTGATCCATCCAATATATCAATAATATTAAATAGAAATGATACAAACATCTCAACCAAGAAACAAAGACTGTTAGAATTAAAAGCAAGATCCAGTTATATGCTGCTATACAAAATTCACTCTAAATGTAAAGACCCGAATAGGTTAAAAATAAAAGAATAAGAAAAGATGTACCATAGTACATTAATATCAATTAATGTAGATTTCAGAACAAACAATATCCTAAGAGCAAGGTATGTAGACATCATAATCTTGTATGTTTTTTATCTAGCAACAGAGCTTCAACATATACGAAGCAAAAGCTGATGGAATAGTGAAGCCTAGTAGGACTACAATTGCAGTCAACAGTTTCTACAGCCACTCAGCTGACAGAACAACACAAATGAATAAAATATGCCACACTCTTTTTTTTTTTTTTTTTGATACTTTATTTACATTTCCAATGTTTCCCCTTTTCTGGGTCTCTTCTTTGGAAACCCCCTATCCCCTCCCCAGCCCGCCTCTAGGAGGGAATTCCACCT
>JAPYYD010005884.1:0-11665 GCA_028551405.1 Uromys caudimaculatus | reverse complement strand
CTGGTACAACCACTCTGGAAATCAGTTTGGCAGACCCTCAGAAAAATGGACATAATACTACCTGAGGACCCAGCTATACCACTCCTGGGCATATACCCAGAAGATGCTCCAACATGTAATAAAGACACATGCTCCACTATGTTCATAGCAGCCATATTTATAATAGCCAGAAGCTGGAAACAACTCAGATGTCCCTCATTAGAGGAATGGATACAGAAAATGTGGTACATTTACACAATGGAGTACTACTCAGCTATTAAAAACAATGACTTAATGAAATTTGCAGGCAAATGGATGGAACTTGAACATATCATCCTGAGCGAGGTAACTCAGTCACAAAAGAACAAACATGGTATGTACTCACTGATAAGTGAATATTAGTCGAAACGTTTGGGATACCCAAGTTTCACTTTACAGTAACAGCTGGACTGAGAGTGAGGTCCCAGATGGGAGTTAGAGAAGGACTGAAGGAAGTGAAGGAGTCTGCAGCCTCATGGAGGGAGCAACAGTGTCAACTGGCCTGACCCCCCCTTCCCCCGGTCCTCCTGGAGGCTGGACCACCAACCAAAGAATACACATGGAGGGACCCATGGTTCAGACCACATATGTGGCAGAGGAGGGCCTTGTTGACCATCAGGGGGAGGAGAGGCCCCAGTAAAGGGGAATGTCAAGGTGGGAATATGGGAGTGGGCAGGTGGGTGGGTGGGAGGTGGAATTCCTTCATAGAGATGGGAGAGGGGGAGGGGATAGGTGGTCTCCAAAGAGGAGTCCTAGAAAGGGGGAAACATTGGAAATGTAAATAAAGTATCAAAAAAAAAGAAAAACAAAGAAAGAAGTAATTATTTTATTATTTATCTTTTAAAGTAATCTTGTAAGAATCTTAAAAGAAACAAACCTAAACTTTTATATAAAAATCAATCATATCTCTTTTAAATCCTCAGAATGCATATCTACTCATCAGCAATTCCTAATCAATCATATCTGGAACCTGAGGACAAAAAAAAAAAATAGGTATTAGAAATCAATCATCACCAGTCCAGCCTCAGTGAGAGTCATGTCAGCCAGTGCTGCCATTGTTCTTGTCCCTCGACCAAAAAATGTCCCTAGCTTAATTATTAGGAGTGTGCCTTTCTGAACTTCAAATTGTTCCCTAAGATTTTCTACATCAGAGTCAGTAGCAAAAACATCTTAACCTAGCTTCACTAACAATTTTATTTTTCCAAATGCTTTCGAAGGTTGGTGGTCAGTGCTGACAATCTACACCTCTAAGTTTTTCCTAGGGTGATGATTAATCATTAATTTGCTTCAGCAGCAATGCCTGAAAGAGATCAAGTGTGGGGCAGTGATTTGTGACAGGCAGTGGCACCCAGTTGAGCACAGGCGTAAAATCTGGGCAACCCAGTGGAACAATCCACAAGGGACCGGAAAACTTCATGCCAACACTCCCAGGAGGCTTTTGGCTCCAGTCATGGTCACATACCACCCCTCCTAGAGGCGTGGCCACACAGCCCCAAGCCATCCCCATGTTAATGAGACACCTAGAGGCTTAGCCACACCCCTTCTCAGTTACTATATCTGTCTTGCCTCTCCCAGAAAGTCGGGGGTACAGTTCCATCCACGGCCACTCCACACAATGAGAATAAACGTCTTAGAATTATGGACTGTCTCTTCATCTGAGGGATCAGGCCCTTGATTAAACAGTCACATCTAATCTCTCCCCTAGGGCTTCCCAGCGCTCCCAGATGGTACCCATTCTCCCAAGCCTAAGCAGCTAGCCCCAGCACCCTGTGGCGACTGCAGTGCCCCGGGCTAGAGAACCCACAGAGACGGCTGCTGCACGGTCCCCGAGAATGGCCCCCTCCCCCACCCACGGGCAGGGCCCACAAAGGCTTCCCGCAGCCCCCACCTGCATTCTGAGGATTTAAAAGAGATATGATTGATTTTTATATAAAAGTTTAGGTTTGTGATTCTTTTAAGTGTCTCAAGGCCACTTCCCATGTGTCTCCTGTCCCATCCAGAGCCGCAGCGCCAGGGACAGACACGTGGGGCTTCTTCCCATTACTCCAGGTTTGTTCCCACAATCAAACATTATTGTTGTGAGTGCTAGAGATGCTGCCCAGTGAGGGACTGGAAGCCTCTTAGACTTTCATACAATTCTTCAATTAAGAGGGAAGTGAAGGCAACCAGTAGAGCAGAACTCCATTACTGCATGAAGTCCTCAGGACAGGTAGTCCTCAGGGTTGTGCCTCAATGAAGGCACACCCATCATGGCTGTGCTAACCAGTGGGCCACATTCCATGTGTTCTAAAGTCATTTGTCATTCCTCCTGCAGGGCCCTTTGCCTGAGGTGATCCTCCCAGTAAGAGCACACTAAATGGTTATCCCTTGCCTGACAATCAGCCTTGAAAACATAGATATAAGTAACATACATATGACTCATCAGGTCCTATATAGAGCTATATATGTATATGCAGATACATATATGACTGCAGTAACAATTAATGAAAACAAGAGGCCATGAATCTGGAGGAGAGTGAGGAGTAATATGGAGAAGGATTTCGAGGGAGAAAATGGAAGAGAGAAAGACTGTAATTAAATCATAATCTCAAAAAATAAACAAACAAAAAAGAGAAGGCAAAAAGTCCTCTATAGACTCATGGTATGTCATCATCAATATTATTATGATGATATCAATTCTCTAAGTTAGGTTAACTCAATAAACTGAGATGGAAATGAACATCATAATTTAATGTTCTGAGCAAGAAGTCCTGTCATTCATAATTCAGTGTTCTGAGCAAGAACTCCTGTCGTAAACATTTATCTTGAGAGATGTTTTTCTTGTGACTGTATTACATGAGATTCAAACTTGGCAAAGAAGGGAGCTGTGTGGTCCCGGGTGATGAATGAGCCACAAATCACAAACCCATGGTCCTAAGTAGAGAATATCAACTTCCTTCCCAAACTGAAAGAAACAGCATTTTCATCTTCTCTCTGGCTTTCAGGTCTTTTCTAAAAGCATTCAAACTCTAGGGTAAATATAAAGTCTCTCCTCTAGATAAAACAGCAAAGCAAGGGCGGGAAAGAACAATTATAAAATAGTTATCACGGGAAACAGATTGAGTAGAGTAATATAGCTTCCTAAAAAATATCAGCAATCCAAATTCTGTGTGTTTGAGGTGTGAAAAATGTCATCCTCCCTGGACTCTGCCTAGGTAAGGCCTCACCTAGATCACTAAGAGGGCAGCTTAGCACATACAAACAGTGTAGAGTGGTTAGGGAGTGGGGGTGAGGAGAGGATCTGCAACAGTGACATGAATGGCCAACTCCTGCTTCTCCACCAAGGCTGGGTGCTGTGCCTCCCCATGGCGTCTTCTGCATCTGTTCCTGTACTTCCGTGTCTATCTTGAGTCCTTCCTGCCACTTGCATACTCAGAGATTGCCAGTCTTCTCCCTTAGGAGCTCTTGGAGTATTGGCCCTAGCTAGCATGCTGGATTTGAGCCTGCCCTGGCAGCCTAGTCTCCTGAGCATGAGCTTAGGCTCTGTCATACTTCCAGTTCTCCATAAGTGAGGCCTTCAGGAAATCCCCAAATCCCCCATGTTCCTATCTAAGAGAGGCTGGCGACCCTATTTATTCCACAGACTGGAAAAGGACATGGCTAATGCATAGGCACAGAGCACACTGTGTGCAAAACCGTGAGGGTCCCACAACTGCTAGCTATTCAAGCAGGTCCGAGTCACGCTCTTTTCAGATGACAGATACTAACAGACAGAAGATCACAACCCTCAGCACAGCTTACCTGGCCATCTTAACATGAGCCCCAAAATAATTATGGTTTTTTCGTACTCTGTACTTCCAGTCCAGGTACCCCATGGAGCTAATTGTGTCCGTGGAGATAACTGTTGATCACAATTTCCCACATACCATCTCCTCTCCTTTTTTCTGCTCTTCAGATACTTCTGACTAAATTTCTACCATCCAAAAGCACCCTTTAAAACCCAGCATGGCCTCCGGGATACAAATCAAGCACCATGGCATCTAGACACATGCTCATGTTAACCCCATTTGGAAAAGTTTGCCATCATATTTTTTTCTGGGCCTTTGTAAGTCTGTTATAGACAAAGTTACATTCACTCTTGTATCCTCAGAGCCATGAGTGAGGCAAAATATATACAGACACAAGTCACCCAAAACCACCCAAACAGTTTCACTCTATGACACCTGTTCTTACTGGAAATGTGCCAACAATTTGCCTCTAAGACATCAAGACTGAAAGAAGGAAACATAAGATGGTGCGTGAGAGCCAGGCAGTGGTGGTGCACGCCTTTAATTCCAGCACTTAGAAGGCAGAGGCAGGTGGATTTCTGAGTTCGAGGCCAGCCTGGTCTACAGAGTGAGTTCCAGGACAGCTAGGGCTACACAGAGAAACCCTGTCTCGAACCCCTCCCCCCCCCAAAAAAAGATGGTGCGTGAGGTCCCAGCATGCACTAGCACAGAA
Organism: Uromys caudimaculatus; assembly: GCA_028551405.1. Taxonomy (NCBI): domain Eukaryota; kingdom Metazoa; phylum Chordata; class Mammalia; order Rodentia; family Muridae; genus Uromys; species Uromys caudimaculatus. The sequence continues at coordinate 7,168 of JAPYYD010005884.1, read as the reverse complement.
TAGTAAAGCTGTTAAGAAGGGAGAGAGAGCCAGCACTGGGGACCCATGACTCACACAGTGAAGCAGAGTTACAGGCAGTCTGGAATTTCTCTGGTTTCTGATACAGAACTCACCTCAATCCACAGGTTTAGCAGGAAGTTCCCACTGAAATGAAACAACTATGTTTACATTATCTTTATTTCATTCTCTCGACCCTTAAAAACACTATGTCCACTTAACCTATTGTCTTAAGAAAAGAATATCTTCTTCTGAATGCAATGTAACCAGCAGCCATTGCTACAATCATCCAGGACACTGGAGCCACTCTAAAGGCAGCCTGGGATATCCTGGCCGCTCTCTAACCTCATGACGTCTGATTTCACAGTTTTCTAACACCCAGAAAAAGCAGATGCCAAGAGCTTTGGTAGTATTGTGCAATTGACTTTTTAATGTATGTCTAAATAGTCTCAGTTCTTCCCTGATTATAATTTTTTAATGGAAATGCTTTAATGAATCTGTTATTTAAAAAAAAAAAAAAAACATTAAAAAGGAGACCTAGAAAGGGGAAACATTGGAAATGTAAATAAAGTATAAAAAAAAAAAGAAAAGAAAAGAAAAGAAACTAGTCAAGGGCATATATATTTTTTAACAATAGAGTAAGGCCAGAAAGGGCTCTGCATTCCTCCTGTGGTTTTTCAAATGTTCTTTAAAGCTTTGGAATAAAATAAAACTGAATTAAAAAAAAAAAAACCAAAACTTTAATTCTTGTCATTTTTTTCCTTGGTGATAAGATATGTTCCAATTTGGGGAAAATAAGCATCTATAATCAATGTAAATCTTAATAATCAGGTCTTGTAAACAGTAGTGTATCGTGGTTTTGGAGTTGAAATACAGACTTTGACGTTTAGAAGCAAAGCAACAAGATCTACAATAACCACCCACTGTCTACAACTATGCCCGTCCAGAAGCCAGAAACGAAAAGGCAATTTATAATTTTGAAGGGACAGCACATAAGCTAACCTCTACGGCTGATTGTGACCAGTTGAGCTTACAGGTACCAGTCCAAGCACAGGGTTTTCCGAGCACACCACTGCATTTTCACATAGTGAGAAGCTGTTCTCTCGGGTCACCTGATAAATGAGCAAGAGGTTAATTCAGTCTGTGGTTTGCACCAAGTGGAAGGTAATTCATTGAGCCTTGGATAATGCAAAGGTCGTAGTATTCTAAAAGGATAATCCTTCAAGTATGCTTGCCCAGGTATCGGATCGTTTGGGGAAGAATTACCAGGAAGCTGTCCAGGGAAGATAACCCAAACCACGCTTCTCCCAACACCAAGCTTGCAGTGTAGACTTGGAAAGGGCGGCTGGCAGCCCACACCAGATGCAAGGCTACAAGCAGATTGATAGACTAGAGACCACACTCAGGAGACAGCCCCTTTACTGCCTGCTAACTGCTTATTGAACAACGAGTTGGCTTCACCAGCACTGAACTCCCTCAGACATTTACGATGATCTATAGCCTCACTTTGAAGTTTATCCAAAGATAGCTACAGAGTCACTGAGTCTTATTTCTGTTAGATTTCCCTGGAACTCACTGTCTCGAGTGGGCTCTGAACTGAAATGCCTCTGGTTTGCTTTGTCACAGATACCCTGGAATCATACACTTTTCTTTTAGATTATGAATGCCCAATATTACATATTTGATTTTTATAAACAACGAGTGTCTTTCATTGATTTTTGAGAGTTAATCAACACATAACAGAAATGCCCACAAATCTGTAACTCTGTAGATACATTTTTAAAAATTCTCATTACCACGTGTTTACAGTTTAGACCATAAAGAGATAATAAGGGGATACTTTCCATTTGATAAATAATCGATTTAATGGCCTATGGGTAGCAGACATAAATGTCAGGGGAAGTCGTTGTACTAATGCACGACAGGATGACAGGCACAGGAAAACAGCAACCTTAGTGCTAGGCAGACAGGAAGATACTCATAAGCTCCAAGGGACAGTTGCTTCTATAAACTGGTTGTTCTAGGTGAGGGATTATAACAAGAACAACTCACATCACCGTTTCCTCAGTCCGACTTCCAAGTTTCCATTCCAAACCTTTGGAATTATAAGTACAGACCGTATCGAATCAACTAACCCCTCTGCTAATGATGCCTTCTTGGTCAGGGGTTGAGCGGCCTTCCCAGCAGAACAGTGCTCGCAAGCACTGCCATCTTGTGGCTGTGTCCGGGTAAAGCATGCGCACTGAGCATCTAAATACTATCATCTACTGGAGGGAATTTGGAAATGCAAGCTTTCAGAAGTAAGAGGGTCGAAGTGTGTGCCTGCTAAAGGATAACTTGTCCAAGTGTACGTCACTTGAAATAGTATTTGTGGAGGTGAAATTCATTTAAAATCAAATTCATCTCTTAAAATTATAACAGCATCAATGTACTGAATATGTGCAAGCTAACCACGGCTCTCAAAAAGACAAAATACAACTAAAGAATAGATAAGACATGTCACAATTAGACCTCTATCCCAGAACACAAAGGCAGACTGCAGGTCTACTAGATGAGATATGCATTTAGAGTTTCACAAAGAAGCGTAGCGACTGAGGAAATGACTGAGTCAATAAAAGGTGTGCCTTCCAATCATGGTGACCTGAGTTCAGACACTCAGCCCCCATATAAAAGCCAGGGAGTGTGGTGCACGCACGTCTGTAGTCCCAGCACTGAGGCGGAACCAACAGTCGAGTCTGACAGCTCACTGGCTCTGGCTTAAGTAAGAAACTATATCTCGAAAACTAAAGAGGAAAGAAGCCAAAGAAGCTACCTAGCATCAACCTCTAGACTCCATACACACGCACCTACACATAAACAGAGTCACGAGTGCATGCGCGCATGCTTGTACGCGCACGTGCACACAGAGAAAGAGGGGGAGTGGGAGAGGGAGAAGGAGGGGGAGGGGAGAGGAGGAGGAGAGGGAGAGGGAGAGGAACAGGGAGAGGGACAGGGAGGGGGAGAGCGAGAGGGAGAGGGAGAGGGGGATGGAGGGGGAGTGGAAGGGGGAGGGGGAGAGGGAGAGGGAAGCTAAAGAGTTACAATCTTTGAGAGCATGTTCCCTCAAATTTTCATTTGGAAAATGTCCAAACCTTTAACAAAGCTAAACTAACAGCAGCATGGTGTACATGCATCCTTTCTGCTGAGATTCGCCAATGTAATATTTTGCTGTACATCTTTATCTACTCCGAGCTATTTTTTCCGCTGAACAATTTGACAGCAAGTTGTGACTGTGAGACCTCACTGAGAAAGATCTTAATGTTTATTTCCCCACAACATCAGTACCACTGAAGAAAACATCATAAAGTCAACGCCATTATTCAGTAAGAAATGAACATCCATCATCTGAAAATGCAAAGTACCTCGGGGTCCAAACCATGTTAAGCCCCACAGCACAGTGCAGACACAGAAGTCTGCATTATGCAGCTCCACTCCATGAAAAACGTTATTTTATTCTCCCACAGTATTGCCTTCCGTATACAGCACACCATGAAGCATAAGTTGTGTTTAGACAGTCTTATCCTCAAGGTATTTCCTTGCACACAGATATTTCAAAATCCTTTTAGAAGTCCAGAATCTCCAAGTAAAAACTATCCCACCCGCATGGGGTCTACATTTCTGCTATTTTCACTTTTTTTTTTTTTTAATCTAGGCTCTAAGCCGCACACATGGGACAAGACGTCTCCATGATCACATTAGTCGTCTGTGGCGTTCCTGATGAGATAAGACGCAGGCAGGTGTTCACCTGTTCTCCATGTTCTGAATTTGTTCACACATTTCGACTACTGGAAACAGTGCCACTCACTGCCTTCCGGTCTCTGCCATACTGCCTCTCTTCTTCATTAGATGGGAAACTGTGTTGTGGAGTCCTGCGGTGAATAGTTGACTTGCCTCTATAAAATCCTGGGGGAGAGACACGGCGGCCCTGGTGTCTCTGGGAAGGCGTAGGAGAGATGAAGAGTTCTGCTCACAGCTCACTGCTGCAGTTCATGGATCACCCTCCTGACCCTGATCCACACGAGCAGCTGCAGCTTCCGTTCCAATACTAGGTGGCCTAAATTTATCTGTAAGGAAAAGAACCAGATGATGGTCAAAGAAGATGACACTGTTCTGAAGGCCATCAAATCACAGCAAAGCCTGCCCTGTGTTACCCCCCTTCCCACCTTCTCAGCCATGGTCATTTGGAAGTGACAGGAAGAGGATTTTACTTCAAATCATGCTGGTATTCTCCATTATCATTAAGATTGAGGTGAGGTATCAATTCAAATTAATAATTGTCCATCTGGTCTGACACCCTTTTTTGTCCTTTCCAAAGTAAAGTAAGCAGGTGGTATTGTCCCCTGAAGTCAGCATGTGTGAACTTTCTTACATGTACGTGTACCTTGCATAAAACAGAAACCTTCTAAATTACTTCAGTTATTCGTTAACACAATCTGGAATACAAAATCTAGCAATGCGCAATGTCAGGGCTCAGATGCTATTCCGAACCTGGCAGCCTGTTTTCCCAGACTTCCTTTCAGTATGAACAAAATGTGGTTCTGAAGTGTGGGAGAATGGTTGTGCTTACCTAAGATCACCCTGATTGGCCAGAGGAAATGGCACCTACTTGTCCAGCAATGCAATCCAGGCCAAGAGTTAGTCACTTTGAGCTTTAGAACTAAGCCAGTTCCCTTGTGATCTTTGGCTACTGCATTGCTATGCCCTGCCCATCACTGATTTCTTCTTTTCTGTGGGGCTCAGTTGCCAAGTGGCATTAAACCATTCCTGCACCAAGTAGAGTACAGATGGACTAGTCCGAAAGTCAATAAAAAACGATGCCTTCTAATTCTAGCATTTAATATGTTGAAGTTCCTATTTTCTAAGTGGGTAATGCTCAGAAACTTTGTTTCTTGTTTATATCTTTTATTCCTATGAATGAGAATAATACGTATCTTACAGAATGTTTATTAAACTTAGTTATATAAAGAATTATACATACACGTATGTATGTGTGCTGATTTCAGTACCTAGCATTCATTTAAAAGATAAATCATATGACTGCGTATTTTGTTGACTAGTAAGATACTGTTAGAGAAACAATGGAATTAGACTTGGCCCTTTAAGAATCTAAAGCTAGTGCTGAAGAAATTCTTCATAGATGATAAAAAAAAATGTGGCTTCTTGATAAAACATTGAGGCTCATAGCAAAAGGCTTCCAGACACATTTATCCATGAGCATTTAGTGGGGGCCTTTGCCAAGGAAAGGGAGATCTTAGTGAACAGGCTCCACCTCACAGGATAAGGGAGTAGTTGGACCGCAGCTGCAGGATTTCCTGACTGTATTTTGCTAATCATTTGGCCTCAGTTGATAGAAGCACAGTAGTCTATAGTTTGGCCAAATGACACTCATACCCCGTGTGTGTGTGCGTGTGTGTGTGCGTGTGTGTGTGTGTGTGTGTGTGTATGTGTGTGTGTATGCATGTATGTGTGTATGCATGCATGCATGTATGTAGGTATGCATGTATGTATGCATGCATGTATGTAGGTATGCATGTATAGGTGTATGTATGCATGCATGTATGTATGCATGCACGTATGTATGCATGTATGTGTGCATGTATGCATGCATGTATGTGTGTATGTATGCATGTACGTGTGTATGCATATATGTGTGTATGTATGCATGCATGCATGTATGTATGCATGCATGTGTGTGTATGTATGCATGCATGTGTGTATGTCTGTATGCATGCATGTGTGCATGCATGTGTGTGCATGTATGTATGCATGTATGTGTATGCATGCATGTATGTATGCATGCATGCATGCATGTGTGTGCGTGCATGCATGTATGTATGCATGTATGTGTGTATGCATGTATGTATGCATGTATATGTGTATGTATGTATGTATGCATGTATGTGTATATGCATATATGTATGCATGTATGTGTCCTCTCTTTCCTCCCTCCCCTTGTCTTCCCTTTCCCTTCCCCTCTCTGTCCCTCTGTCTCTTCCTCTTCCTCTCTCCCTTCCTCTATCCCTCACTTCTCCTCTTTCTCTCTCCCTCCTACCTCCAAGCTATTTCTTACAGAAGTGAATTTGCCCTAATTATCCAGACTAGGTACATGAGCTCCACACTATCGAGGGAAAGCAATTGTTGGGTAGGGTTTATACAGCCCCTATAAACCTTGCAAAAATCACCTCACCCAAACATTCTCCTTCCCTGAGTTCACTGCATCCCCTCAGCCTGTTGGGACAAATCACTATCATCTGCTGGGGTTGGGACCCAAGCTAAGTTCAAGTCTCTGCTTTTGGATCAGCCTGCTTCTTGGGGTACAGTTAATGCAATTAATTTTTTCTCAGTTTAGCAGCATAATGTTTGGTTTTTGTATCAATATAAATTGATCTTAGTGTTGGTTTCATCTCAACTTCATTCTTTTCGAAGGTGAGGAAAATGAAGAAGTCATTTAAACAGAGCTCACATATATAGCCTGCTACATGCCAAACACTGAGAAATGCCTCAAAGATGCACCCACTCCTTAGCACATACCGTGTACAACTATGTTCACAGGTACAGAATTCCACTTCAGTGGCCTTATGTGTTTAGTTTATAACGCGTTCCACAACACTCCATGATAAGAAGCTACCACGAGTATATGACACATGCTGGTATTTTAATATGAAAATTCCACTGCTGACCACTGTCATTTTTATTAATGGTGCTGAACAGCCATGGCTATCGTTATCTTCATCCCCTTCCACAACTATCAAACAGATGCCTATTTCACTCCTTGGCTTTTTTTTTTTTTTTTTTTTTTGATACTTTAATTACATTTCTGATGTTTCCCCTTTTCTGGGTCTCCTCTTTGGAAACCCCGTATCCCCCCCTCCCTGCCTCTGTGAGGGAATTCCTCCTCCCACCTACCCGCCCACCCATTCCCATATTCCCACCTTGACATTCCCCTTTACTGGAGCCTCTAGCACCCTCAGGCCCAAAGTTCTCTCCTTTCTCCCTGATGGCCATCAAGGTGATTCTTCTGCCTCATATGTAGTCCAAACCATGGGTCTATAGATGTGTATTCTTTGGTTGGTGGTCTGAACTCCAGGATGACCAGGGGGAGGGTCAGGCCCATTGACGCCCTTGCTCCCTC
>JAPYYD010005883.1:0-11666 GCA_028551405.1 Uromys caudimaculatus | reverse complement strand
CCCTCCCTCTCACACTCCTTCTTCTCCCTTTCCCTCTCCTTCTCCTTTTCCTTCTCCCTCCTCCTCCTCCTCCTCCTCCTCCTCCTCCTCCTCCTCCTCCTCCTCCTCCTCCTCCTTCTTCTTCTTCTTCTTCTTCTTCTTCCTTTTCCTTCCTTTATTTATTTACCTTTCAAATGTTGTCTCCTTTCCTGGTCTCCCCTGTGAAAATCCCCCATCCCATACACCCTTCCCTTTGCCTCTATGAAGATGCTCCTCTACCACTCCACCCACTCCAGCCGTCCTGCTCTAACAGTTCCCTATACTGGCACATCAAGCCTCCACAGGACTAAGGGCCTCCCCTTCATTTGATGCCAGATAAGGCAGTCTTCTCCTACATATATAGCTGGAGCCATAGATCCCTCCATGTTTATGCTTTGGTTAGTGGTTTAGTCCCTGGGAGCTCTGGATGGTCTGGTTAGTTGATATTGCTGTTCTTCCTATGAGGTTGCAATCCCCAGAAGCAGCATCATTCCTTCAACTAACTCTTCCCTTGGGGTCTCTGAGCTCAGTCCACTGTTTGGATGTATCTGCATCTGTATTGGTCAGGTGCTAACAAAACCTCTCAGGGTACAGTTGTACCTGGCTTCTCTCAGCAAGTGCTTCTTGGCATCAGGAATAGTGTCAAGGTTTTGTGTCTGCAGATGGGATGGATTCCTAGGTAGTGCGGTCTCTGGATGGCCTTTCATTCATTCCCTCCTCCATTTTTTGTCCCAGCATTTCCTTAGGACAGGAAAAATTCAGTTTAAAAATATTGAGATAGGTGGGTGGCCCCATTCCACAACTGGGGGTCCTGCATATTTACTGGAGGTGGTCTCTACAGGTTCTATCTCCCTTTTGTTAGGTATTTTGGCTAATGGTATCCCCGTTGGGTCTTAGAAAACTCTTTCTTCTCTGATGTCTGAGACTTTCTAGTTTCTACTCCTGGTTCTCCATCCCATACTTCTACATACTTCTATTCATTTTTCTGACCTTCTATACTTTTCTTCTGTCTCTTCCCACACCTGATCTTACCCCCATTTACCTCCCCCTCCTCATTCCATCCCAAATTATTCCTTCCCTCTATCTCCAGTGATTATTTTGTTCCCCTTTCTAAGTAGGATTGAAGCATCCACATTTTGGTCTTCCTTCTTCTTAAGTGTCATATGGTCTCCACGTTATATCGTGGTTATTCTGAGATTTGGGCTAATATCCATTTATCAGTGAGCATATACCATGTGTGTTTTTTTGTGATTACAGGACTATATTTTCTAGGTCCATGCATTTGTCTACTAAGTATGAAGTCTTTATCTTTAATAGCTTTGTAGTATTCCATTGTGTAAATGTACCACATTTTTTTTGTATCAATTCTTCCTTTGAGGGACATGTGGGAACAAGCCACAAACACATCAGTGCTGGGAAAAAAGTTTCTGAACACAACAATGGTTCAGGCTCTAAGATCAAAACTTGATAAATGCGACCTCAAAAGAGCTTCTGTAAGGCAAAGGATGCAGTCAATGGGACAAAAGGTCAACCTACAAATTGGGAAAAGATCTGTATCAACCCTCCATCCAATATAGGGTTAATAGCCAAAATAGACAAAGAACTCAAGAAGTCATACTTCAGAGAACCAAATAACCCTATTAAAAATGGGCTACAGGACTAAACATAAACTTCATAACTGAGGAATCTCGAATGGCTGAGAAACAAATAAGGACAACCCTGAGATTCCACGTTAAACTAGTCAGAATGGCTAAGAACAAAACTCAGATGAAAGGAGATGCTGACAAGGATGTGGAGAAAGAGGAATACTCCTCCATTGTTGGTGTGATTGCAAGCTGGCCCAACCACTCTGGAATCAGTCTGTCGGTTCCTTAGAAAATTGGACATAATATTTTCTGAGGGCCCAGCTATAGAACTCCTGGGAATATACCCAAAAGATGCTCCAACATATAATGAAAACACATGCTCCAAAATTTTCATAGTAGTCTTATTTAAAATAGCCAGAAGTTGGAAAGAACCCAGATGCCCTTCAACAGAGTAATGGATACAGAAAATGTGGTACATTTACACCATAGAGTACTACTCAGCTATTAAAAACAATGACTTCATGAAATTCTTAGACAAATGGATGGAACTAGAATATATCATACTGAGTGAGGTGACCCAGTCACAAAAGAACACACATAGTTTACACTAACTGATCAGTGGATATTAGCTCAAAAGCTCTAAATACCCAAGATACAATTCACAGACCATATGAAGCTGAAGAAGAAGGAACAGCAAAGTGTGGATGCTTCAGTCCTTCTTAGAAGGGGGAACAAAATATTCATGGGAGGAAATACAGAGAACAAGTGTGGAACAGAGACTGAAGGAAAAGCCATCCAAAGACTGTCCCACCTGGGGAGCCATCCCATATAAAGTCACCAAACACAGACACTATTGCAGATGCCAAGAAGTGCTTGTTGACAGGAGCCTGAAATAGCTGTCTCCCATGAAGCTCTGCCAGAGCCTGACAAACACAGAAGCAGATGCTTGCAGCCAACCATTGGACTGAGCATGGGGTTCCCAAAGGAGGAGTTAGAGAAAGGGCTGAATGAGCTGAAGGCATTTGCAACCCCATAGGAAGAACAACAATATCAACCAACCACATTCCCCAGAGCTCTCAGAGATTAAAACACCAACCAAATTGTATACATGGAGCACCTCATGGCTCTAGTCACATATGTAGCAGTGGATGGCCTGGTCAGGATCAATGGGAGGAGAGGCCCTTGGTCCTGGGAAGGCTTGATGCCCCAGTGTAGGTGAATGCCAGGGCAGTGAGGTGGGAGTGTGTGTGTGGGTGGGGGAGCACCCTCATAGAAACAGGGGAGGAGAGTGTTATAAAGGGTTTTTGGAGGGGCAACATAGGAAAGGGATAACATTGAAATGTAAATAAAGAAATTATCCAATAAAAGAAAAAAATGTTCAACATCCTTAGTCATCAGAGAAATGCAAATCAAAATGATCCTGAGATTCCACCTTATAATGGCTAAGATAAAAATCTCAGTCAACAGGAGATGCTGGTAAAGGATGTAGAAAAAGAAGTACACTCTTCCATTGCTGATGGCATTGCAAGATGGTAAAACCACTTTGGAAAACAATCTGGTGCTTCCTCAGAAAACTAGAAATAGTCTTCCCTGAAGACCCAGCTATACCACTACTGGGTATATATGGAAAATACGCTCCAACATATAACAAGGACACATGCTCCACTATGGTTATAGCAGTCTTATTTATAATAGCCAGAGCTGGACTATATTCACTTCTAACTCACCTCTCCTTTTATTCATTCTTACTCCATCTCCAACATCTTTGCCCAAATTCTTGTCCTATTTTACAATTTTATTTAATGCCACATGTATTTTGATTTTTGCTGTTGTTTTATTCTGTTTGTTGGTCTTTAAGAAAACTAACTCTCCTACCTTTTGAAGTCATGATCTGACCCTCAGTTCAGGGTTGGAGTTCACACACCCCTTTCCTCTCTACACTGGGTTGTTCCTGAGCAGGTCTTGTGGAGGCAAGCACAACTTCTATGAGTTTTTGAGGGCAATGGTTCTCTCATATACAGAAGACACAATAGTAGGATATAGAGTTCAGGTGATGAAATGATTATGTGATTATTGTCCCTGAAACTGTTTAAATGATGGATAACATGTTTCATTTCCCTTGCATATCTGAAATAAAAATGACTTGATCATGGTAGATGATCACATTGAGGTGATATTGAATTCAACTTAGAACTATTTTATTCAGAATTTTTACAAGTTTGCTAATCACAGAGATTAGCGTATAATTTTCCCTTATTTTCTTTGGTCTTTGCCTGCTTTAGGTTATCAGGATAATACTAGAATACCACAAACAAGTTAAATAGGTACTTACTTGCCATTTTATGAAGTAACATGAGAAGTATTGATGTTACCTTTTCTCTAAAGTTCTGGTAGAATTCTGTATTGAATCTGTCTGGCATTAGGCTTTTTGAAGTTGAAGAATTTTTTTTTTCTTTTTTTTTTTATTGGATATTTTCTTTATTAACATTTCAAATGCTATCCCCTTTCCTGGTTTCCCCCTCCCAAAAATCCCCTATACCATTCCCCCTACCCCTGCTTCTATGAGGGTGTTACCCCCACCCACACACCCATTCCCACTTCCCCACCCTCAATTCCCCTCCACTGGGGCATCTATCAAGCCTTCATAGGAACTAAGACCTCTCCTCCCATTAATGTCTAACAAGGCCATCCTCTGCTGTATATACAGCTGCATCCATGTGTAGTCCTTGGTTGGTGACTTAGTCCCTGGAAGCACTGGAGGAGGGTCTGGTTGATTCATATTGTTGTTCTTCCTATGGGGTTGCAAACCCCTTCAGCTCCTTCAGTCCCTTCTCTAACTCCTCCATTGGGACCCCACATTCAGACCAATGGTTGGCTGTAAGCATCCATCTCTGCATTTGTAGGGCTCTGGCAGAGCCTCGCAGGAGTTATATCAGGCTCCTTTCAGCAAGCAATTCTTTGCATCTACAATAGTATCAGGGTTTGGTGACTATATATGGGATGAATCCCCAGGTGGGACAAACTCTGGGTGGCTTTTCCTTCACTCTCTGCTCTACATTTTGTCTCCACATTTGCTCCCATGAGGATTTTCTTCCCTTTTATAAGAAGGACTGCAGCACCCACACTTTGGTCTTCCTTCTTCTTGAGCATCATATGGTCTGTGAATTGTATCTTGGGTATTCGGGACTTTTGGGCTAATATCCACTTATCAGTGAGTGCATGCCATGTGTGTTCTTTTGCAACTGGGTTACCCCATTCATGATGATATTTTCTAGTTCCATTCATTTGGCTAAGAATTTCATGAATTCATAATTTTTAATATCTGAATAGTACTCCATTGTATAAATGTGCCACATTTTTGTATCCATTCATCTGTAGAAGGACATCAGGTTTCTTTCCAACTTCTGGATATTATAAATAAGTGTGCTATGAATGTAGTGTAGCATATGTCCTTGTTATATGTTGAGGAATCTTTTGGTAATATGCCCAGGAGTGGTATAGCTGGGTCCATAGGTAATTCTATGTTCAATTTTCTGAGGAACTGACAGACTGATTTCCAGAGTGGTTGTATCAGCTTGCAATCCCACCAAGAATTGAGAAGTGTTCCTCTTTCTCCACATCCTCTCCAGCCTCTGCTGTCACCTGAGATTTTGACCTTAGCCATTCTGACTGGTGTGAGGTGGAATCTCAGGGTTGTTTTGATTTGCATTTCCCTGATGACTAAAGATGTTGAACATTTCTTTAAGTGCTTTTCTGCCATTCGATATTCCTCAGTTGAAAATTCTTTATTTAGCTCTGTACCCCATTTTGTAATAGGATTATTTGTTTCTCTGAAGTCTAACTTCTTGAGTTCTTTGTATATATTGGATATTAGCTCTCTATCTGATGTAGGATTGGTAAAGATATTTTCCCAATCTGTTGGTTGCCATTTTGTCCTATTGACAGTGTTCTTTGCCTTACAGAAGCTTTGCAATTTTATGAGGTTTTATTTGTCAATTCTTGATCTTCGAGCATAAGTCATTGGTGTTCGGTTCAGGATCTTTTCCCCTTTGCCATTGTGTTCGAGACTCTTCCCCAATTTCTCCTGTATAAGTTTCAGGGTATCTAGTTTTATGTGGAGGTCCTTGATCCACTTGGATTTGAGCTATGTACAAGGAGATAAGAAGGGTCGACTTGCATCTTTCTACGTGCAGACTGCCAGTTGGATCAGCACCATTAGTTGAAAATGCTATCTTTTTTCCACTGGATAATTTTAGTTCCTTTGTTAAGTATCAAGTGATCATAGGTGTGTGGGTTCATTTCTGGGTCTTCAATTCTATTCCATTAATCTTCTTGCATGTCTCTGTATCAGTACCATTCAGTTTTTATTACTATTGCTCTGTAATATAGCTTGATGTCAGGGAAGTTGATTCCTCCAGTTCTTTTGTTTTTGAGAATAGTTTTCACTATTCTGGGTTTTTTGTTATTCCAAATGAATTTACAGATTGCTATTTCTAATTCTATGAAGAATTGATTTGAGATTTTGATAGGGATTGCATTGAATTTGTAGATTGCTTTTGGCAAGATGGCCATTTTTACTATATTAATCCTGCCAATCCATGAGCATGGGAGATCTTTCCATCTTCTGAGATCTTCTTTGATTTCTTTCTTCGGGGACTTGAAGTTCTTGACATACAAATCTTTCACTTGCTTGTTTAGAATCACACCAAGGTATGTAATATTATTTGTGACTATTGTGAAGGGTGCCCTTTCCATAATTGTTTTCAGCTTCCTTATCCTTTGAGTAGAGGAAGGCTACTGACTTGTTTGAGTTAATATTATATCCATTCACTTTGCAGTAGTTGTTTAACAACTTTACGAGTTCTCTGGTAGCATTTTTGGGGTCAGTTAAGTACATGATCATATCATCTGCAAATAGAGATATTTTTGCTTCTTCCTTTCCAATTTGTATCCCTTTGACCTCCTTTTGTTGTCTAAGTGCTCTAGCTAGTACTTCAAGTACTATGTTGAATAGATAGAGAGTCTTGTCTTGATTGCTTAAAGGTTCTCTCGATTTAGTGTGATGTTGGCTACTGGTTTGCTGTATATTGCTTTTACTATGTTCAGGTATGGGCCTTGAATTCCTGATCTTTCCAAGACTTTTAACATGGAGGGATGTTGAATTTTGTCAAATGCTTTCTCAGCATCTAATCAAATGATCATGTGTTTTTTTTCCTTTGAGTTTGTTTATGTAGTGTATCACATTGATGTATTACCCTATATTGAACTATTCCTGCATCCCTGGGATTGTTTTGATGAGTTCTTGGATTTGGTGGGCAAGGATTTTATTGAGTATTTTTGCATCAATGTTCATAATGGAAATTGGTCTGAAGTTCTCTTTCTTTGTTTGGTCTGTTTGTGGTTTAGGTTTAAGTGTAATTGTGGCTTCATAGAACAAATTGGGTAGTGTTCTTTCTGTTTCCATTTTGTGGAATAGTTTGAAGAGTATTGGCAATAGATCCTCTTTGAAAGTCTGATAGAATTCTCCACCAAACCCATCTGGTCCTGGATGTTTTTGGTTGTGAGACTAATTAATGAATGCTTCTATTTCTTTAGGGGTTATGGGACTGTTTAGATGGTTTATCTGATCCTGTTTTAACTTTGGCACCTGGTATCTGTCTAGAATATTGTAAATTTCATCTGGATTTTCCAATTTTGGTGAGTATAAGCTTTTGTAGTAGGATCGGATGATGTTTTTGAATTTGCACAGTTTCTGTTGTTATGTCTCCCTTTTCAATTCTGATTTTATTAATTTGAATACTGTCTCTGTGCCTTCTGGTTAGTGTGGCTCAGGGTTTATCTCCCTTGTTGATTTTATCAAAGAACCAGCTCCTGGTTTTGTTGGTTCTTTGTATAGTTCTTTTTGTTTCTATTTGGTTGATTTCAGCCCTGAGTTTGATTATTTCCTGCTTTCTACTACTCTTGGGTGCATTAGCTTCTTTTTGTTCTAGAGCTTTCAGGTGTATTGTTAAGCTGCTAGTGTATGCTCTTTCCAGTTTCTTTTTGGAGGCACTCAGAGCTATGAGTTTTACTTTTAACACTGCTTTCATTGTGTCCCATAAATTTTGGTATGATGTGTCTTTATTTTCTTTATATTCTAAAATGTCTTTAATTTCTTTCCTTATTTCTTCCTTGACCAAGTTACCATTGAATAGAGCGTTGTTCAACTTTCATGTGTATATGTGCTTTTCTATGGTTTTTTTTTTTTTTGGTATTTAAGAGCATCCTTAGTCTTTGATGATCTGAGAGGGTGCATGGGTTTATTTCAATCTTCTTGTATCTGTTGAGGTATGTTTTATGACCAATCATATGATCAATTTGGAGAAGGTATCATGAGGTGCTGAGAAGAAGTTAAATTCTTTTACTTTCAGATGAAATGTTTTATATGCACATATACATATATAAAATATATGTGTGTGTGTGTGTGTGTGTGTGTGTGTGTTAGATCCATTTAGTTCATAACTTCTGTTAGTTTCATTGTGTCTCTGCTTAGTTTCTGTTTCCATAATCTGTTCATTGCTGAGAGAGGGGTATTGAAGTCTCCCACTATTACGGTGTGAGTTAAGATGTGTGCTTTGAGCTTTAGTAAACTTTCTTTTATGAATATGGGTGCCCTTGCATTTGGAGCATCGATGTTCAGAATTGAAAGTTCATCTTGGTAGATTTTTCCTTTGACCAGTATGACGTGTCCCTCCATATATTTTTTGATAACTTTTGGTTGAAAGTTGATTTTATTCGATATTAGAATGGCTACTTCAGCTTGTTTCTTGGGACCATCTGCTTGGAATATTGTTTTCTGACTTTTTATCCTGAGGTAGTATCTGTCTTTGTCACTGAGGTGCATTTCCTGTATGCAGAAAATTGCTGGGTCCTGTTTAAGTATCCAGTCTGTTAGGCTATGTCGTTTTTATTGGGGAATTGAGTCCATTGATGTTAAGAGTTATTAAGGAAAAGTCATTGTTACTTCCTGTAATTTTTGTGGTTAGAGGTGGAATTGTGTTTGTGTGGCTATCTTCTATTGAGTTTGTTGACAGATTACTTTCTTCCTTTTTCTAGGGTATAGTTTCCCTCCTTGTGTTGGTGTTTTACATCCATTATCCTTTGTAGGGCTGTTTTTGTGGAAAGATATTGTGTAAATTTCGTTTTGTCATGGAATATCTTGTTTTCTCAATCTATGGTAATCGAGAGTTCTGCTGAGTCTAGTAGCATGGGCTGGCATTTGTGTTCTCTTAAGGTCTGTATGAGTTCTGTCCAGGATCTTCTAGCTTTCATAGTCTTTGGTGAGAAATATGGTGTAATTCTGATAGGTCAGCCTTTATATGTTACTTGACCTTTTTCCCTTACTGCTTTTAATATTCTTTCTTTGTTTAGTGCATTTGGTGCTTTGATTATTATGTGATGGGAGGAATTTCTTTTCTGGTCCAGTCTATATGGAGTTCTGTAGGCTTATCCTATGTTCATGGGCATCTCTTTGATTAGGTTAGAAAAGTTTTCATCTATAATTTTGTTGAAGATATTTAGTGGCCCTTTAAGTTGGGAATCTTCACTCTCTTCTGTACCTATTATCCTTAGGTTTGGTCTTCTCTTTGGGTCCTGGATTTCCTGGATATTTTTTGTTTTAGGAACTTTTTGCATTTTGTATTTTCTTTGACTTTTGTCAATGTTTTCTATGGTATCTTCTACACCTGAGATTCTCTCTTGTATCTCTTGTATTCTGTTGGTGATGCTTGAATCTATGACTCCTGATTTCTTTCCTAGGTTTTCTAACTCCAGGGTTGTTTCCCTTTGTGATTTCTTTATTGTTTCTGTTTCCATTTTTAGATCCTGGATGGTTTTGTTCAATTTCTTCACCTGTTTATTTGTGTTTTCCTGTAATTCTTTAAGGGATTTTTGTGTTTCTTCTTTAAGGGCTTCTACCTGTTTACCTGTGTTCTCCTGTATTTCTTTATGGGAGTTATCTATGTCCTTCTTAAAGTTCTCTATCACCATCATGAGATGTGATTTTAAATCAGAGTCTTGCTTTTCCAGTGTGATGGTGTGTCCAGCACTTGCTGTGGTGGGAGAATTAGGTTCTGATGATGCCAGGAATCCTTGGTTTCTGTTGCTTATGTATTTGTGCTTGCTTCCTGCCATCTGGTTATCTCTAGTGCTACCTGCCCTCCTTTTATCTGACTGTATCTCTGGTGGGTTTTTGTTGCCCCATTTTGCCTGCTAAGTATTCCTTTAGGTACCTTTAAGGTTACTTCCTTACTGTAATGGAGTTTGGTTATATAATGAGCAAGTCGGACATTGCCTCACAATTTTCTTTGGGTTGTTGCCAATGATAGAGAATTATTTTTTTAAACTTTTTCTCTTAACATGTTTCTTTTCTTTCTTTCTTTCTTTTTTCTTTCTTTCTTTTTCTTTCTTTCTTCCTTTCTTTCTTTCTTTCTTTCTTTCTTACTTTTTTTTTTCTTTTACAGAAATATGAAGCCTCTAGTACACTTTCTATCAATAGCTGGTCACTGTCATTGTCTTGTGCCAGAGGGCCTGGCAAACCTGTATGAAATCTTATGTGTGTTATATATAGTGGATGGCTCCTATTTCTAATCATTTGTTGTAGCTGAGTTAATATTGAAGTCAATTCAGAATCATCCTGAATAAGTTCAGCAGTCTCTATGTGTAAAAAATACTCTTTCTGCATACTGAGAATCAGTTAAAATATTAAGAGACTCTTAAAAAATCTCACAGCACCATGAGTATTGCATATAATTCAGATTTTGAACCAACATTTAGGGACTCTCAGTCACCTTACTTACATCTTCTGATTTATATCGTGCCTTTCATGATTTATTAGCATCAGTGTAAAATGTAGGGGCTCCAGAAATTGGAACTTTTGTTATTATACGTGGGAGAATCCAATTAGTTCTTTTTATGAACTGAAGTTGCTCACTTTTAGGGTATCTGTTGTTAATCTCGCCCAAAAAATTATTGAATGCTCTTTGCCAATATTCCTCTTGTGCCCATAGTGAGGAAATCTCTGCATTAGTAAAAGATATGATATTCTCAGTTTGGATCCATTCCAGGTAATAGTCAAAGTCTCATTTTTCCTTTTAGTATTAGTGCAGAGACCTTCCTTATGTAGGATATTAATTTCTTACTCTGTTTATGTCCTAAAAATATTCATTCTAAGATATTATCTTCCCTCTGCATTAGAATTCCTGTAGGGTAATGAGTAGAAGGTAAGATAACAAAGATGTAGACCATCTTTGGATCAATGTGGTCTAGATGTGTATCCTGCAGTTTCTTTTCTACCAGAGCTAACTCCTTCTCAGCCTCAGCTGATAATGTCCTCAGGCTTTTTAAGTCTTTATCACCTTCTAAAGTTTGATATAACATGCTTAGCTCTTGAGTAGCCAAGCCAATCTCAGGTCGCAGCCATTTAACATCTAAAAACTATTAAAAGTTCTTAATTGGTTTCTTCTGATTTGTACCTTTTGTGGCCTAACATTTGCTGATTTATTCTTTGTCCTAGATAATTAATAGAATCCCCTCTTTGTATTTGTTCAGGACTGATTTGCAAACGCCAACAATGCAAAAACAAAATTTAACTTCATCAAACATCCTTTCCAGGATACTTATATCTTAATTAGCCAATAGAATATCATGCATACAATGATAAATAATGGATTGGGATTGCCAAAGTTGTGTGCGAATCATCTCCAGTGGCTGTTGTGCAAAATATTGACACAAGGTAGGGATATTTAACATTCACTGTGGCAGGACTTTGCAATAACATCTTTTTTATTGGACAACTTCTATTGAAGGTAGGTACTGAGAAAGCAAAACCTTCCTTAACATGGTAATGCAGGGAATTGTGAAAAAAATTGATCTTTTAGATCAATCACTATGACAGCCCATTCCTTAGGCAAGGAGAAAGGGAATGGGATTCCAGGCAGCAAGGATCCCATTGGCTTAATAATGTTGTTAATTACTCTGAGATCTGTCAACATCCTCCATTTTCCAGACTTTTTAAATGACAAA
>JAPYYD010005882.1:0-11666 GCA_028551405.1 Uromys caudimaculatus | reverse complement strand
AAAAGCAATCTAATTTCAGTGCAATTCCCATCAAAACTCCAGCCCAATTATTTACAGACCTTGAAAGAACAATTCTCAATTTCATAAATGAACAAACAAAAAACACAGGATAGTTAAAACAATCTTGTGCAATAAAAGAATTTCTGGAGTTATCACCATCCCTTACTTCAAGTAGTACTACAGAACAGTAGTAATAAAAACTGCATGGTGGTATTGAGACAGAGAGGTTGATCAATGGAATTAAGACCCACACACCTAAGGACACTTGGTTTTTGAAAAAGCCAAAACCAGACAATGGAAAAAGGGATCTTTAACAATTGTGCTGTGTAGCGCTCTCTCCCGTTGGAGGAAGCGCAGTGAGGGTGGAGTCTCCAGGTCCAGGGACCACCAGGGTTTGGGTCCGCAGAGTACACCCTAGGCTTCAAGGATCACCACTGCAGCCCTCTTTGTTGCAAATGCCTCGGGGCCTGACTCCGCTGGAGTGAGACGCTGGGGTCGAGCATCCCTGGCGTTGATGGAGTCCACCTACTTGGTGCCCAAGCCACTGCGCGCTGCCTAGCACTGCCGGTCTTGGCCAGTGGCTTGGCGGAGGTGTAGGAAGGGAGTGGACAGAGATCAGCTGTGGGCATCCACCGGCTCCGTAGTACTCAGAGCACTCACTGTCCTGCGCCCCAAGAGTCACAGCTCCCTTAGACAAAGTTGTAGGATGCGAAAGCAGTTTCTATCTTTATTTGTTCTAGATGGCGGGCAGCACTCCCAGGGCAGACGGGTGGAGAAGGAGGGGAGAGAGAGGGAGGGGGAGAGGGGGAGAGGGGGAGAGAGAGAGAGAGAGAGAGAGAGAGAGCGAGAGCTACCTGGGTCAAGGTGTTCTACTTATAGTTCTGAGAGAGGGGGCGGGGCTGGGTAGTTGATACTTTCCATTGGCCAGCTTGGGAGCCCTAATCGTTGCCTCATTTGCCTATACACAAGTTTCACACGCCTTGGTAGTTGATACTTTCCATTGGCCAGCTTGGGAGTCCTAATCGTTGCCTCATTTGCCTATACACAAGTTTCACATGCCTTGGTAGTTGATACTTTCCATTGGCCAGCTTGGGAGCCCTAATTGTTGCCTCATTTACCTATACACAAGTTTCACATGCCAGGCCTCTTTCCATACAGGGGTTGTGATATGAAGAATTTCCCAGGAGCTTTGGCCAGAAGCATAAATTCTGGTCCCTGGTGTACCACCGGGTCTCCCAGAGCTTCTAGCTCATGCTCAACCGGGCGTTATAGATCACTGCCCCACAGCGCTGGTCTAAGTTGATGTCTGCATGTAGAAGAATATAAATAGATCTATATTTATCATCCTGCAAAATACTCAAGTCTAAGTGGGTCAAAGATCTCAGTATAAAACCAGACACACAATCTAATAGATGAGAAAATGGGAAATTTCCTGGAACACATTTCTACAGGAGACAACTTTATGAAGAGTGCATTCATAGCTTATTCACTAAGATCAACAATTAATAAATGGGACCTCATGAAACTGAAAACTTCTGTAAGGCAAAGGACACCATCCATAGCACAAAAATGAAAGCCTACAAAATGGGAAATAAAATTTTTACCCGCCCTTCTTCTGACAGTCCTAATATCCAAAATATATAAAGAACTCAAGAAGTCAAGACACCAACTAATCAAATAACTCAATTACAAAATTGGGTACTGAGCTAAACAGAATTCATCCAAGAAATCTCAAATGGCTGAAATACACTTAGAGAAGTTCAATGATTTTAGTCAAAAGATTAAAACCTCAAGGGAGAGCACATGGTTGTGAGGATGTGGAGCAACATGAGCACTCTTCTTTTGCTAGTGAGAATGCAAACTTGTATAACCCCTCTGGAATACGATTTGGCAGTTTTCTCAGAAAACTTGTAATAGTTCTACCACAAGACCCAGATATACCACTCCTGGGCCTATACCCAAAAGATGCTCCACTATACTACAAGGACACTTGCTCAACTATGTCCATAGCAGATTTATTTATAATAGCCAGAACCTGGAAACATCCCAGGTGTCCCTCAAGTGAAGAATGGTTGAGGAAAATGTGGTTCATTTACACAATCAAATACTCAGTGATTAAAAACATTGATATCATGAAACTGGCAGAAAAACGAATGGAAGTAGAACAGATCATCTTGAGTGAGGTCATCTAAACATACCCAGAAGGACATGCATGGTATGTACTCACTTATAAGTGGATACGAGCCCTAAAGTACAGGATCACCATGCTAAAATCCACAGACTCAAAGAAGCCAAACAACAAACTGAGACTAAGGAGGATGCTTAACCTCACTCAGGAGGAGAAATAAAATGGATGTCAAAGGTGGACAGAGGGAGGGAACTCGATGGGAGAGAGGATGGGGAGGGTATCCTAGCGAGAGGATGAGGTGTAGGGAGAGCAGGGCAGAAAGAGAATAGAAATATGCAGCAGGTAGTTGGGAGGTTAGGGGCACATCTCTAGGGCAGCCAGAGACTTGGGATGGAGGAGGGTCAAGGGAGTGTAGGAGGGTGACTCCTAGCAGTGGGAGTCTGGAGTGGCTACCTCCTCTAGCCAGGCAGAACTCCCAGTAGAGGGATAAGGACAGAAACCCACTCAAAGAAACTTGGACCCAAAATATGTCCTGCCTACAAAATGTGCAGGGACAAAGATGGAGCACAGACTGAGGGAATGGCCCACTAATGACTGGCCCAACTTGACACCCATGCCATAGACAAGTACTGATCCATGACATTATTGATGATACTGTTATGCTTGCTGATAGAAGCCTAGTATTAACTCTCCTCCGAGAGGCTCCACTCAGCAGCTGATAAAAACAGATGCAGAGACTCAGTCAAACATCTGACAGAGCGCTGAGCATCTTGTGGATGAGTTGGGGAAAGGACCGGAGGGGATAAGGACTTCATAAGAAGACCAACAGGATGAACTAACCTCCACCCTTGGAGGCTTCTAGAAACTGAATCTCCAACTGAATCATGGGCTGGACCAACCTCCACCCCACCTCCCAAATACGTGGCAGATATGCAGCTTGGTCTTCCTGTGGTTCCCACAAGAATGGGAGCTGGGCTGTTCCTCTGTTGCCTGCCTGTGGAACCTGTTCCACTACCTGGGCTGCCTTGTCTGGCCTCAGTGGGAGATGTGCCTAGTCCTGCAGTGACTTCATGTGCCAAGATGAGTTGATACCAGGCACTAGCTTATGTGCCTCTCTTGCTAAACTTGGGCTTGTGATTAAGTTGATGATTAATTTCTTGTACCCACATTTGCCCTCAGTTTCCTGATGTGATTTAATAAGAAATTGTTAATGAGTAGAAGTACACTCTGAGGATTTAAAGTTGAAATGAATGTTTTTTTTATATAGATGTTTAGATTTGTGATGCTCTTGAAAATTTTGTAAGATTACTTTTAGCCACAAATTTTAGCCTGTTTGTAAAAGAAACTGGCTGAAAAAAAAAAAAAAAAACCTTGGCTTGCTTACCTTTTGCTGATCTATAACAAGTTGCTTAGTTACAAATGTACATGGGTTCTAGGGAAAATTCTTTTATCCATAATACATTAAATATTTGATCACATGAGGGTATTGGGAAACATGTTTTTTTCTTAATATACTCATTGCAACCTTGCACTTAAAGGCAATAGAGTGTAAGTACATTGTTATTTTGTAAGGCTTGGGATATTGCTGGGATATATAAGCCTTGGGAGAAAAAACTGTTGGAGGTTTGCTCCACCCATCAAATATATATGTGTGTGTGTGTCTGTGTGTGTGCGTGTGCGTGCGTGTGTGCGTGTGTGTGTTTGTGTGTGTGTGTGTGTGTGTGTGTGTGTGTGTGTGTATGTGTGAAGTTGGAGGTTGTTGAAGCTTACTTCATCTACCAAATGTATTTGTGTGTGACTGTTTGTGATCCCTCAACCCTTCTCTCTAGCCTCAAGTTGTATTTTGCTGGCCACAGATTGCTTCTTGCCAACCCCAGAGAATCAATCTTTGTTCCCTCAGAGAAAAGTCTGCTGAGTGATCAGCCACCACTTCTGTGCCCAGCCTCAGTTTACCCTGGATGTCAAAGCTGGCCTTTGACAGATGAAAATGTCAACTTTTACCTTTGGAATTGTAAGCAACTCTTTCTCTCCCAGGCCCAATCCAAGAAGTATGTTCCCCATTTATCCTCAAGTCCTCTAAAGCAGACATCAGCAGTTCTCACCTTCACAGCTGGCTTTGTGCAGTTTCCAGCTCTGGCTCCTCTACTCACTTCTTGTTCTTGGTCTCTGCTGAGCACCAAACTCCTTTGCTTCCAGCCCATACATCCCAAATGTCATGGTGCTCATTCTGCATATCAAGTACTCGAAGTTTCCACCTCCTATGGGTAAGAGGTGAAGTGTCAGTGGACACGAGATGACCTTCCATGGAGTCAGCTGTGTTACACATCTCTAACGTTAGTTCTTCCTTTCTCCCATCTGGTCTAGTCAGCATTTTGTTTTTCTCCCAGTGCTGAGTGACTGATAAGTCCTCATGGTGCCAGGCAATGGCTTTTTCTAAGCTGTCTCCATAGCTCTCTGATTTGACTCCATTCAGCTACTTTAGACCTGATACTACTAAGTGCCTGAGGGAGAGTCAAGGTCAGGCTCCTTCTACTGTGCCTACATCCTTTCTATGTCTTCACTCTATCCCAAACTGTACTTTGTCATCAGAGAGCAACAGCAGTCAAGGCTTCTGCAGTCTTCCAAGTTGATGCTACTGAAAACTTCTGATCTACATCTGATCCCATACTGCCAGAGTCAGTGTACTGTTTCCCTGAATCTCAGTGTCCTCCACTTGATGCTACATGGGTCATGCTTACCTAAATTGAACCTTCTGTGTCAACAGGATATACAATCCACCCAGCATAGCCTGAAATATTTCCTTCTGGAGTCTTTTTTTTTTTATTTTATTTTATTTTATTTTTTTTTGGTATTTTGAGACAGGGTTTCTCTGTATAGCGCTGGTTGTCCTGGAACTCACTCTGTAGACCAGGCTGGCCTCGAACTCAGAAATCTGCCTGTCTCTACCTCCCACGTGTTGGGATTAAAGGCATGTGCCACCACTGCCCGGCTCCTTCTGGAGTCTTATATCAAGGCACCTCAGGGAGGTAGAGGGAAGGTTAGGCTGACACCAGAGCCTTCACAACCTTAGTGAATCTGTCATTGAAAGCCTCCTTGAACAGTGCTGGTAAGAGCTTCATGAGCAGTTTCTCCAAGGCCTCATCCTCCAGTGCCTTCTTCCATATCAGCTCCAGGAATGTGTGTGGGACATAAACTGCCATCCTGATGGATCCTGGGGTAACTTCCAAGAAAGGACATCCAAGGAATCCTTAATTTAACAAACACAAATCAATATCCAAGAATATCACTAGAGGTTGTCCATTTGATTAAGTTACTAAACATAATCTTTCAGACTTGGTAGCTCTGGCCTCTATTCCCAGAATACGGTGGGTAGGTGAAGAGTCAGAGGATAAGTAGTTCCAGACCAGTCATAGTAGTGGGGAACACCTAAATAAATCCAAACATGTAAAACAAAAGCAAGCAAACAAAAAGGATGCCCCAATCCTGGCAGAATATGCCTTTCATCCCAGCACTCAGGATGCAAAAATGTGGAATTTTTGTTTTCCAGTCTGTTCCACATAACAGGTTCTAGGCTACTTTGAACCATGTGGTAAGACCATGCACTCTCACACACAATCTCACACCCACACCTACACATATACCATACAGTCTCAGGGATTCCATTGCTGTGGTGAAAGGTCATAACCAAAGACAAGTTGGGGAGAAAAGGATTTATTTGGCTTACACTTCCACACTGTATTTCATCACTAAAAAATTTAAGACAGAAAAACAGGACAGGAACCTATAAGTAAGAGCTGATGCAGAGGCCATGGAAAGGTGCTACTTACCTGCTTGCTCTAAGTAGCTTGCTTTCTTATAGAAACCAGGAACACCAGCCCAGGGATAGCACCACCAACAATGGGCTAGATTGTCTCTATCAATAACTAAGAAAATTCTCTATTGGCTTGCCTACAACCCAAGCTTATGAAGACATTTTCTCAACAGGGGTTATTTCCTCTCAGATGACTCTGGTCAACATGTCAGTTGAAATATAATTATTCAGCTTAATTGAACCTTCCCAACTAGACACAAAAACACTTTTTGAGATATAACCTTCCACATTCGGCTGGTGGATTTGAGGGATTCATCCCTTAAGTTCATAGGTTAATAAATATCACAAATATAAAATATGAATAACTAAAAGTTTCACAGTCTTTACAAATTCAAATGCACCAAAAGCAGTGTCTTAAAAAATATCCAGTCTCCCCCGAAGTCACCTGCCTGTCAGATCACCCTAGAGAACACCCAGTCATATACTGTCCACTGAGCTCTATTTTCCAGTCTGTCTATGGCTCTACCTGCATTTCTGCAGGCCTCTCAACATCTGAAACATTCAGGTAGGTCCCTGCCCAAGGCCTCTTTCCTGCCAGGTCCCCTAAGGCCACACAAAGCAGAGCAAACTGTACCTTGCCCCTTGTACTCCATATGTTGGCCCACAAATCTGCCTGCTCTTCAGGAGGCTTACTGGCACCAGACACACCAATAGCTAAAGGTAAGCATAAGAACACAACCAATAAGAGACAGGGCAATAGGGCACCTCCAAATCCCAGATATCCTACTACATTAGCTCTAGATATCCTAATGTAGGTGAAGCACAGAAAAATTACCTTAAACCAATTTTATGAAGATGATAGACAACTATTAAGAGGAAATGTATAAATCCCTTAAAGGAACACAGCAAGTGCTAGAGAAATGGCTCAGTTGTCAAGAGCACTGACTGCTCTTCCAGAGGTCCTGAGTTCAGTTCCAGCAACCACATGGTGGCTTACAACTGTCTGTAATTGAATCTGATGTCCTCTTCTGGAGAGAGCAACAGTGTACTTACATATATGAAATAAATAAATTAATAAATCTTTTTTTTAAAAACTGGAAATAATATAATGATATAATCAAAAAGGTGAAGGAAATGAATAAAACTGTTCAAGACCTGAAAATAGAAGTAGAAGCAGGGCCGGGCAGTGGTGGCGCATGCCTTTAATCCCAGCACTTGGGAGGCAGAGGCAGGCAGATTTCTGAGTTTGAGGCCAACCTGGTCTACAGAGTGAGTTCCAGGACAACCAGGGCTATACCAAGAAACCATGTCTCGAAAGAGAGAGAGAGAGAGAGAGAGAGAGAGAGAGAGAGAGAGAGAGAGAGAACAGACACCACAGACACACCTCTAACATAATACAAGAAATGGAAAAGAGAATTTCAGATGTCAAAGATACAATAGAAGAAATGGATGTATTGGTTATAGAAAATGTTAAATCTAATGGGGTTCTGACACAAAACTTCCCGGAAATATGGGACACCATGAATAGGTCAAACCTAAGAAAAATAGGAATAGAAAAAGGAAATGATTCCTAGCCCAAAGACCCAGAAAATATTTTCAACAAAATCATAGAAGAAAATTTTCCTAACCTAAAAATATATAAACATATATATAAACATTTGAGAAGCTAAAGGAACACCAAATAGATCATTAAAAAAATCTTCCTGCCACATAAAAATCAAGACACTAAATGTCACAGACTTTAAAAGCTAGAAGGTATTTCACAAATGTCTTTCAGACTCTAAGGGACCAGAGATGGCTGGTCCATACCACTACACCCAGGTAAAACTTTGCATCTCTATAGATGGTGAAAGCAAGACTTTCCATGACAAAATGAAATTTAAACACTATCTATCCTCAAATACAGCCCTAAAGAAGATATTAGAAGGAAAACGCCAACACAAGCAGGTTAACTACACACAAGAAACTGCATAAAATAAAGATTCCACACCTGTAAAACCAAAAGCTGGGAAACAAACAAGCACACAAGCACTTGCACACACATACACACACACACACACACACACACACACACACACACACACACACACATCACCACCAACATCAAAACAGGAGTTACCAATCATTGGTCATCAATATCTCCTAACATCAGTAGACTCAATTTCACAATAATAAGACACAGACTAAGAGAATGGAGTTAAAGCAAGATCTATCATTCTGCTCCTCACACTCCTCAACAGAAAAGATAGAATTACCTTAGAGAAAAGGGCTAGAAAAAGATTTTCCAAGCAAATAGACCAAGAAGCAAGTACTGTAGCCATCCTAATATTTTATAGACTTTCAACAAAAAATTATGAAAGAACACGTCATACTCAAACAAATCTACCAATTGGTTGTTTCAATTATTTCTTTCTATGCCCCAAATGTAAGGCCACACATTTTTAATAGAAATATTACTAAAGTTTAAATCACACCTCAAATATCACACATTAATAGTGGGAGACTTCAACACTCCACTTTCCCCAAAAGACAGGTCAAGGAGACAAACAGTAATTAATCAAATCTACCCAACATATCTACAGAGCATTTAACCCAAACCCAAAGGATATACCTTCTTCTTAGGACCCCATGGAACCTTCTCCAAAATTGACCATGTAGTTGGTTGCAAGTCAAACCTCAACAGATATAAGAAAATTGAAATAAATCCCTGTATTTTATTAGACCATTTTATTAAAACTGGACTTCAACAATACAAACAACAGAAAGCCACAACCTCATGGGAACCCAACAACTCTCTACTCAATGATCAGTGGTTCAGGGGAGAAATAAAGAAATTAAAGACTTTCCAGAATTCAATGAAAATGAAAGTGGAACATACCCCAACTTATGTGATATCATGAAAGCAGTGCTAAGAGGTAAATTCACAGCACTAAGTGTCTTCATAAAGAATTAGACAGTTCTCATACTGGCAATTACACCTGAAAGCTCTAGAAAGAAAACAAACATACTTAAGGGGAGTAGACAACAGGAAATAAGCAAACTCAGGGCTGAAATCAATCAATTAGAAATAAAATGAACAGTACAAGGAATCAACTCAAACAAAAGTTTTTTTATTTTTTTTTTTTATTTTTGAGAAGATCAACAAGATAGACGAATCTTTAGCCAAACTAACTAAAAGGCACTGAGGCAGTATCCAAATCAATAAAATCAAAAATAAAAGGGGATACATGAAAACAGACATCAATGAAATTTAAAGAATCATTTGCTTTTACTTAAAAGTACTCTACCAAATTGGAAAATTCAAATGAAATGGATGATTTTCTAGAAAAATACAACTTACAAAAGTTTCATCAATTTCAGTTTGACTGTCTAGTCCTATAACCCCTAAAAAAATAGTAGTAGTTATTAAAAATCTCCCCACAAAAAAAGCTCAAGGCCAGATGCTTATAGTGAAGAATTTTACCATACTTTCAAAGAAGAGCTACTGACAATAATCCTTGAATGATTCCACAAAATAGAAACAAAAGGATTGTTGACAAACTAATTCTGTGAGTCCAGAATCTCCCTGATCCCTAAACTATACAAAGTCTCAACAGAAAAGGAGAATTTCACACTAACATTCCTTATGAATATTTGTGCAAAAATACTCATTACTGGAAACTGAATCCAAGAAATTATCAAAGACATAATCCACCCATAATCCATCATTGTCAACTAGGCTTCATCCCAGCGATGCAAGGGTAGTTCAGCATATGAAAATCCATCAATGTAATCCACCACAAAAATTAACTTAAAGAAAAAAAATCACATGATCATTTCACTAGATGCTTAAAAGCCTTTGACAAAATCTTACACCCTATTATGTTGAAGGTCTTGGATCGATCAGGATACAAGTTGGATATGTAAATGTAATAGAAGCAACACAAGTAAGACAATAGCCAATGTCAAATTAAAAGGATAGGAATATAAAGCAATCTCCCTAAAACTAGGAACAAGTCAGACTGTCCACTCTCTCCCTATCTACTCATCACAGTACTTATAATTCTAGCTAGAACAATAGCTAAAGAGTTTCAAGGGGAAAAAACTGGAAAGGAAGAAATCAAAGTATCACTATTCACAGATCACATGATAATATACATAAGAGAGCCCAAAAGTTCTAGAAGAGAACTTCTGCAGCTGATAAACACCTCCAGCAAAGTGGCTGGATATAAAACTCATACACACACACAAAAAAAATCAGTAGCCCTCTTTTATTCCAATGATAAATGGGCTTAGAAAGAAATTAGGGAAACATCACCTTTACCATAGTTACAAATACAAAATATCTTGGTGTAACTGTAACCAAGCAAGTGTAAAGCCTATATGACAAGAACCTTAAGATTCTGAAGTAAGAAATTGATGAAGATATCAGAAACATGGAAAGATCTCTCACACTCGTGGATTGGTAGGTTCAATCTAGTGAAAATGGCTATCATACCAAGAGAAACGTATAGATTTAATGAACTTCCCATAAAAATCCAACACAATTTTTTACAGACCTTGATGGAACAATTTTCAGCTTCATACAGAAAAATAAAAAACCCAGGATAACTTAAAACAATCTGGTACAATAAAAGTTCTGGAATTATCACCATCTCTGATACCATGTGGTAGTAGAGAGCAATAGTAATAAACACTGAATGGTTGGTATCAAGACGGACAGGTTGATCAATGGAATTCAAATTGATGACCCTGAAATAAACAGGCACTCTTATGGACATTGGATTTTGAATAAGAAGGTAAAACCATACAATGAAATAAAAGAAAACATCTTCAACAAAACTGCTGGTCGAACTGGATGTCTGCCTGTAGAAGAAGGCAAATAGATCTATATCTATCAACCTGCACAACACTCAAGTCTGAGTATTCAAATTCCTTAACCTATACCTAAATACATTAAATCTAATAGAAGTGAAAGTGGGGAATAGCATTGAAGCCAGTTGTACAGAAGACAACTTCCTGCAAAGACCCAGCATCTCAGCCACGAAGATCAAAAATTCATAAATGGGACCTCATGAAACTGAAAAGCTCCTGTACAGAAAAGGATACTGTCAAGATGACAAAAGAGCAGCCTACATATTGGGTAAAGATCTGCACCACTGCTACATCTTAAAAGAGGGCTGATATGCAAAATATATAAAGAACAAAAAAATTAGACACCAACAAACCAAATAACCTGATTTTAAAAAATGGGGAACATAGCTAAATAGAATTTTCCACAGAATATATAATGACCGAGAAGCACTTACAGAAATGTTCAACATCCTTAGTCATCATGGAAACCCAAATCAAAATAACTCTGGGATTTCATTTTACACCCTTTAGAAGGGCAACAGTTAATGCTGGCTAGGATGTGGAACAAGAAGAACACTTTTCCTTTGCTGGTGGGAATGCAGACTTGTACAACCAGTCTGGAAGTCAATTCAGTGCTTTCTCAAATAACTGGAAATAATTCTCTCAGACCTGATTATACTACTACTCTTCATATACTGAAAGGATGCTCTACCATACCATAAGGACAGTGCTTTAACTATGGTCATAGTTTTATTAGTAATAGCCAGAAACTTGGAACAACCTAAATGTCCTCAACTGAAGAACGGATAATGAACATATGGTACATTTATACTCAGAATACTAATCAGCTATTAAATGCCATGACATCAAGAAATTTGCAGGAAGTCAGGCAGT